>CCAG010011968.1:0-37576 GCA_001077435.1 Glossina morsitans morsitans
ATCTTTCGCCTTTTGTGAACCATATATATATCACTCAGAAAGTTTAATTGTTGGGAAACTAAAATCTAACGACTATTAAATCATAAAATGCCCTTCCTCTGGGTTTAACTTAACGCTGTATTATACTAACATTTACGAAGCAACATAAATTTTTTTCTATTGTTGGCATATCTACGAAATCTAGTTGCATATGATTGTTCACACCGACTTATATTTTACTATAGTGTGTTTGTGACATTTGCGTAATCTACAAAATTAAAGTTTTTTTTCTTTTTTAACAATGTTCGACTTACAGGCTATCAAGTAGACAACAATACAATATTATTTAATGATTTGTTTTTGTTTACGTTCTTTTCCATTAATTCGGTTTGCTTAAGTTAATTTCCATTAACTCTCAGCCGGCTGATTTGTGGTAAATTGTGTTATGCCATCATTTTCCATGGCCTCGAGTATATCTGTAACATAGGCGGCAACATCTGTGTGACTACGTTCGCCGCGTAATATAAATGGCATTTCCAATAAGCGATCATATTTAGGACGTTCGCTTTCATTTTTAATTAGGCTGTAATAAATAAACATTATACACATATACATACTTCTTTATAATACTCTCTAATAGAATTTAGGAACATTGGTTGGTTACTATTAAAACAAGGAAAATACCTACCAAGTGTTAACAAATTCAACAAATTCGGTTGAAAACTCCTGACCCTGTTGTAAACGCGGCGGATCTCCTTGCACAACCTGTAACAATATAAACAATAACAAAGTATGTCCTTGATCTACTTTTCTAAACAGCAATCTCATTACACAAGACGTTCATTGCATTTGCAAAAAATATTCATATAAATAAATGCGCAAGGAATTCAAAAAATATATGTATTCTTCGTCAAAATGAACAACATAATCCATCTGCTTATTGTTCGCTGCCGTCCTTCCGTGTTTTGACCATCGAAAATATTATTATTATTATTATTGTTTACCCAGAGGAACAAATTCTAAGTCTTAAAGCACCAGCATCTAAGGCTATCGGCTTTGTATCAAAATAAAGAATACATCAGATATGTGAAGCACACCTTGTAATTTCCATACTGAAGGCACTATTTATATTTTGAGCTTTTGCAACAATCAATGTTGTCAGATGCCATCCCGATTAAAAAGTTTAACATTTTTTATCGCAAAGTTCCTCAGAATATCTTGCCAATTGAGCGCGATCGCGGTTGTTTGTACTGAGTTGAAAAGTGTGTCTCAACGAAAACATGGAAAATTCTCGTGCGATGTTTTATTACAACTTTCGACGTGGATTATCAAAACAAGAGTATGTCGATCAACTTACTTCCACCTTTACAAGAGAGGCCATGTGCTCTGCCCCTGTGATAAATTCATATAACAAGTTTAATGATTGCCGCCGTTATATCCTCGACGAAAATTGTGAAAGTCGTCCAACTTCAACTGTTGTGTAAAATATTACGCGATCATTAAACCATGGAAAGGTTGGACTCCGAATAATTTAAAAAAAATCTTAAAAATATACTTATAGACTTTATAGTTACTTACTAAAATGAAATGAAATAAAATGGAAATGAAAATGTTCTCGCGCCGATTGGTGCAAACAAATGTATCAGAATTACAATGGCGGTGATTGAAACAAGTGACGAGCTATAAATCTATGCATGCGAGTCGAAAAATAATTTGCAGACGACTGTCAGGGTTTTTCAAAGCAAACCAATTCTTACAAAATCGAAATAATTCGAGAATTTGATCACACTTTTTTTCGGATTAATTTTATATCAAGAAAGTGTAAGCCATTAAACGTCTCTTCTAATAGCGGACTATATAAACATTGAAGTAATCGAATTAATACGTCATCCGCCATACAGTCCCAATTTGATTTCTTCTTCAACTTCAAAAACAAATTGCGTCGCTAACGATCTTCACCGTACGTAGCAGCCGATGCATTCGAAAAGCATATTTTGGCGCTGTCTTAAGCGAAACAAAAAAAATATTACGACAAATGGCACGAACATTTGCAAAATGGTAGAAATAAGAAAAGATTACGAAGCAGCATGTTTTGAAAAATAAAAAAGAGGTTTTTTCATTATTTCGCTTAAAATAAAAATAATGTGCCGCATAATATACGCATTTTTGACATTTTTACTAAAATTGATCACATGCATATTTATATAGCATTAAAAATTGTGCAAAAAATGTAGGTGCTCGCCGTCGACAAAAGAGCCTGCAATGGACAGTGCACTTTAACTTGCAGCCAACAAAAGGTGTTCCTAGGGTTAGCTGATGTAAATGTAATGTAAAACGCTATAATAGCTTCTTTTCTGTTTGTTTGTTAGTGGTTAACCGAATATTCCATATTCGTCAAAAGCGAAATTGACTTACTCCGTTTATATAACCCGTGGTCAATATCTCAAAGTTTTGCCTAAAACATCAAATTTCAGTCTTAAGATATTTACCATTATTCTGAATGACCCGATAAATTCTAATGGTGTCTTCTTTAAGCATCGCCGGGATGGTACTTACGATCCATATTAGGATCAGCCAATTTGATACACGTTGGGAATGTCCATTAAATACGTAGTATTCAGTTTAAGTGAAGAGTTTTCAGAAGCTAATCAACCGATCAGACTTAGTATCACTGTTTTGAGAAGCAAGTTCAAGCATACGGTTTGTTCCCTCTTTGCGCTTATTCCATTTTCTAGCATATTGGATGCATGCGTTTCATTCAATTATTTAACAAAATCTATTCCGAACAAGTTGTACTTTTAACACTTTTTTTTTAATCAATGAGAATCAATATTTTTTTGTTCGTAAAAGCTCACTTCTCTCATATTTCTGTCAATTGTAATTTGCTACCCATTCGATGAATTTTGCTTACTTTTTTATGTTTTTGCTTTTACGAAACAATCGATTTCTAACATTTATTTTTTTTTATTAACAACTCAGAACGAGCTTAAAACTAATCTATTCTAGGAAAATGTGAAGTTATAGCTTGCTTTAGGCTAAAGGTGGTTGCCTACAACCATCGGCAATCAATGTAGTTGATTGGGGACCCCTCAGGGAGAGACAATTCCCATTGAAGGGGCCCTCGCTACCCTGAAGTCACACAATAAAATATGGACGTGGGACAGATTCTCGTTTAGTGGTTTACGTCGAGGCATATCTAAGCACCTCTTAGATAGCTCCCCGCGAAACTTTGGTACAACCACAGCCACCACGAATACTCCCCGAAGGGCTGTACCCAACAGTCAGGCAAGAAGGCATTCGTCCGGCATTCCGATGGGTAGTGTGCATCTTGCTGCCGCAGCAATCCTACTTTGGGCAACCTGACCCCCGTGGACACCACTTATGGTACAATTACATGTTAAGTTTATGCGGATGTATGCAACACCCAAAAGGTCTTGTGGTAGACCCAGCTTTTATTATACTAACTCACTTTGGCAGAATTATGCATCTATTCGTATTATTGGTGATATAAGAGTACATTAAAGGTGTGGAGATAAATTTTAATTTAACTACCAAAGACATTTAACAAGTTTCTCAATAGAACTCTGGTAAGTAGATAGTATCAAGATGTAATTGAATTTGGAAGCCTACTCCGTCCAAATTAGAAAACGTAAGATAACTTTATAGACACCTCGCGCATCCATATGAAATACCTTTCGAAAAAGCTAACGAAATTCAAAATGTTCTTTTCAAAAATATTTTTAGCAATTTTTTGAAATTTAGTATGTTAACATAAAGCGGCTATGGGAAAATAACCAAATTTGAAACTCTATTGCAGCCAAACTAGAAAATGCCATCTATTTTCACATATATCAATGGAATCTATATGAAAATACTTTTCAAATAAGTAAAAACTTTCTAATGTTTTTCTCGGAAAATATTTTTAATGAATTTCTAAGAATCACATACTTCACAAAATAACACGTGGCGTACTAGCATTTAAATTCGTTTTCAAAAAATTCAAATAAGTTCTTTTCTGTTGACAATGTCCCCGCCCTATATTTATTAGCCATAACGATGCTAGCTAGGAACACAAATAGTACGCAAATTGTAACGTTTAACACGCCCAACACGGTTCGCATTTGATGCTAGTATGTAAACTTTATGGGATCTCGAGAGCTTATTTCTTGATGGTGCAATCGCTTTGACAAAAGAATTAAACTTTAATATTTTATAACATTGAGTAGACGTGGATTTTTTCCATTGCGGTTTTATAAGCAACAAAACAAATACTGAATTTTTTTATCTTTGGAAAGAGAGGTGGTATCAGGTTATATGGCGCTGCTGGGGGCATCCGTCGACCAATCCGGCCTATTATTTCGAATTAAAAACAAAAGCTCTTATTTGATCACTCGATAGAAGTAGTATAATACCTGCATGAAGATAATGTTTCTCTTTATGACATGCATCAACCATTACTTGTAAAATTTGTGTCTAATGTTTGGAGCATTTGTAAACAACGTTACGATGCTTGGCGACAACTTCCGAAAACGACACGTAGCAACAACTAAGCGAGAGCATTTGGACTTCCAGCTGTCACACTAATTCCGTGAAAGGAATAATTTGTAGTATAAAAAGTTCTTTCACGCCATTAGATTTTCTTACCCTCCAGCAAGGTATGGAACATTAGTGAACATTGTCCTTTCTGCAAGGTTAAGGCTATTGGCTTCAAATTTAGCGGAAGCGTTGCAAGTTTTTGCGTGCACGTTGGATTTACATTCCTACAATACTACGTCAACTGAGAACACCTCCGATTTTAAAATTGATTAAATTGGGTCTCGGCTCATTGCTCGCAAACTCACGAACAGCAGATAGCACTATAAAAAGTGCCACGTACATTCTATAGGTATTTGTACAAAAATGGAGAAAACCTGTCCTCCCACGTAGAACTATAGTATATCAATGTTTAATTTTTTATCAAAACCTTTGCAATCTTTATCGAAACTTCGGAGGTCCCTTAAAATCTACATATATATTATTCAGTTAAGTTCCCCCTTTCGCAAAGATGAAGATATCGCCTTCAAACTGCTTCAAAACCTTAAGTTTGCTTGCACACGGTTGCCATTGAAAATGGGCGAAATCGCTTGAAGAATACGCGTACAGTTCAGGATTTTTTGCTTATCTCCCACAAGCTCCAATAAAATAAATAGGAAAAATCCACCCCGCCCGCGAAATTTATCCGGGGTACAAACTTTTTTTTTTATACTCCTTACTACATATTTGGCGGTGTCATCACAGCCGAATATAATTTTCTTGCTTGTCGTAAATATGCTATTTTCGAAATGCAGCATTCTGCCTTGCAGAACACTATTTTCTATTTTGATAATACCAAGGGGAGGAATCCTTTAGGAATTTCGCAACTAACAAGTTATCTCCACCGACAGCATTGCATACAATTGATTCAAAAGATATCCGCCATAGTCTTTCGTTACTGTTCTGTTTATATTTTGTTGCGAATTTCACAAAAGCGGAACCCTCTCATACGTAGTTAACTAGTTGCACAAACAAAATCGACTGCTTTTTTTTAAAACTTCTGAAGTTACCAAAACTTCTGTGAATGATTTGCACTGTCATCGCGTGCGATATATAATACTTAGGGCTTCACAAGCTCACAAACCAATATTTTACCTGGCACAGCTGCTCAAACACCGAATCCCATTTGCGATAAGGAAAGTTCCCAGTAGCTACTTCCATTAATGTAATGCCCAAAGACCAAACATCGCTGCGTACATCATAGCCCTTCGCTCTTTCGGGGTCAATACGCTCAGGCTGTAGGCACGAAAAACATGAAAGTCGGCTTATAATAGGGAAACATATATCTTACCGCCATATACGGTCTGCAACCGGCGTCCTTAGTTTTTGCTATGGAATCCACCAATTGTCCAGATATACCAAAATCACATAGTTTAATATCTCCACGTTTATGCAACAAAATGTTACTGGGTTTAACATCACGATGTATAATTTTAAGTTTCTCTTTGAGATAATTTAAAGCGTGCACCGTCGCTACCGTTATTTTAGCTAAAATTGATTCTGGTACACGCTGATTCTTTCGCTCAAATATATATTTGTAAAATTTATCCAATGACGTGTCCATTAATTCCATGCAAATCCAGCAATCACCTTCTTTGAATAGCGCGCCGTAAAATTGCACAATATAATTACAATCATTTGACTTCATAACCACTTCCAAATCCATCAGTAGTTGTTTCTGCTCCTTCTCATCAACTGTGGCGCGTATGCGTTTCACAGCCATCACTTTATCGATTTTTTTAAAAATCATTTTATTTACGGCCCCAAACGCCCCACGGCCAATTTCACCTAAGTCCTCTAGATCATCAGAAGTGAACTGGTACACATCTTGAGGGCTCGAACCTAACTGTAGTTTGCCGCAAGCTTGTTGTTTAATACGTTCTCGGGTTCGATCCGTTGGCATAATAGGTAAAGCGCCAACTAATATACTACTAGTAGAAGAGGCTGAACCTGATGATGTGGATGATAAAGAGGAGGGCGGGTGACGCATACTGAAAGTGCTAAAATTTAGCTCATTAGGCGGCATACGCGGCCGGCAGGATCCTCCTGCCGTAAAAAAATAATTCGGAATTTTCATTAAAAATTACGCTTTGATAATAGCTTAAACTTGCCTGCAAAAAGATTTTTTGGACGTTCAGCCATCCGTACTACGTCCTGTTCAAATTACTTTTTTGCTAATCCTTTCCCGTTTGTTCACACCACTTCCTATGTTTATTGTGGTAAAAGAAAAAGAAACAAAAAAAAACAGGATTTCTCTTTCACTTGAAATGTTATGCAGCAAACAATTAAGAGGGCGGGACTTTAGTTTCTGTTTATGTAAAGTATCCTTTGACGTATTAATTCTACACGATTGAACCGGAAAATGTAAGCTAGATCTCTTTACACTCACAAATATAAACTATTGTAATCACTAAAAGTGCAGTTTCATTCCACGTATACGGGAGCTCTTGAAGATTTTAAATTAGAGTTATTTTTAAATTATTTAAAGAAAAATGAAAAAATGTCTTATTTTTTCCGTGCTTTTTCGATTTTTCCGTTTAAAAAAAAATTATGTTGGCAGGCAAGCGTAAGTAGACGACAACAACACAATGACAGCCGCTATTTATTTTTCCATTAGTAATGGAATATTATAGCACGTATAAACGCTCCTAGTAATGTTTACATAATGTTTTTAAGTATGCTTTAACGTCCAAATTAAAAAATTATAAAATTCTTTATTTAGAGTACAAATATTCGAGAATAAATTTTGCAATATGTTCAAAAGACCTAAAAAATTAATAATTAGTAAAAAACGTACGGAATTCTCTGTGTTGTAAAATTTGTAGTAAAATGCAGATGTAGTAAATTGACCGCAGATTTAGTTTAGCTAGGCTAACTATCCAAAATTAACCTATTCAAGCCTAATGGATCTGTTTTCCCCCATTAGACGAACCTCTTCAACGATTTTGGTTTTATATATCTCAACTTCTTAAACTCCTAAGCAATCCTTCATGAAAATCGTGCCTGCATTTTTGCATAGTAATGGAAACCCTAGAAGAAAAGGAACATGTGACGTACAAAGTGAAATTAATGAAATTTTTTTATATTATACTTTTGGATAAATCAGACCATTCGCAATCACAATAAAACTTTTTCGACACTACCATCTCATTCAAATTGCGCCAAATCCCAATATGTTTAAGATCTAAACGGTGAAGATTGTATTGGGCTACAAACAATCAATGGGGTATCTTGCCAGTATAGCAAATTGCCAAAAGAAAAATAAAAAATTAAATGAAGTGAACGGTTTAAAAGACCTTTAGATTAAACAAGTTCATATTTAATGATATCATCAACTTAAATATCTTCAGCATATTGCTATTTTAACACTGCTAACAGGAGATGCGACGAAATTCATTTATATAATTCTCAATTACGCGAAACCAGAAAAATGACAAGGAGATGATTCAGGATTATGCTGCTGAAATTGTACGCTCATTCCGAAAATACTGTGCCACACATTTCTTCACTACATGAAATTGAATAAGATTGTGAAGATTTCGCCACACATAATCTTTTCCAAGATTTAGTCGTTTCATAGGTCACAAAAACCAAATAATGTATTGTAAAAATTGAATGCAAAGATACGAGAAAGCCGGAATAACGACGCTTTCAGCGCTTATAAAAAAATACTGAATCCTCTGAAGATATTGAAGGAGTAGAGCAAATCGCTCTTAAGATATGTAATATTAACAAAGATGCATTTCCACCACCCAGACCGGTGCATCACCTCCTCCTTCAACGGGGTTATCAACAATCTTTTTTGTTCAATACACCAAACCAATGCTTATTGTTCACTATAAAATACAACAGCACTCAATTTAAATTCGATCGAAACTCACATGGAGCGAGAAATTTATTGCAGAACAGAAATTACAACAATATAAAATACAATGATATAATAAAAACACAAGGTCTCCCACAGCCATTCATATAAAGGACATAATGCACAAATGCAATCAGCTATTAAAGGTAAAACTGCTTGAAACCAATGAAAACTCTGCCATAATATTAATGAATATTTTTGATTCGCACGTTTTTCAGTGCGGGCACGATGTATAGCGATTTAAATCAATACGGTGATTCATCTTTTAAGATCACCCCAATCACAACGCAGGATTTGCAATCATCGTATTTGCTGCATCCGTCGCTGCGTAGCTCTATGGGTAATCTGTTCAAAACTAATTACGTAGGCAGTATGGTTAACCAATCAGTCACAGTTCTGCTTCTGAAATTGTTGATTTAGATACAAAAGAAATAAAAACCATCGAAAATGATATTAATACGTATAAGAACTTTTAGCATGAATAAAAATGAATTGCAGACACATATAAATTCTGTAGACATGGAATCAAGATCTAAAATCAACTCTAACAAATGTTCTGGAAAATAAGTAAAGAGAACAGAGATAAGGTTGCGATAAAATCACGACTGGTCTTGCAAACTTATCTAAAAATGTGAACCGAGCTTGATAGCGATAGAATTTTTTTTTTTTTGTATTCCTAACGTAAGGCTTCGTATCGGTGATTGGATACTGTTGTTCAGTCTACGTACGTTAAATTTAATTGAAAAATTTTTACATGCCAATCAAGCGTAGGGTACAGATTTTTGTTTGACTCTTGGACGAAATTATTTTCGTAAGTTTTTTAACTTGAAATTTATTATCATATTATTATTTCATTTTTCATATCTTTTTCTATTTCTAAAAAAACAGGTTTGGGCGGTTCAATTACTTCACAGCAACGTGAGATTTTAGTTAATGAGTTCAATTTCAATACAAATCTAAAATTGTTCCTTATCTCTACTAAAGCTAGTTCACTTGGCATTAATTTGATGGGTGCCAAGGGAGTTATTATATTTATCGCCAGTTGGAGTTCTTCTCACGACTGTGCGATTACAAATTATTACTTCACAGAAATCCTTAACAATTACTAGTTTTCCATGATCAAAAATGGAACAAGTGGAAGTAAATCAAGTTTGCAAAATTTGGATCACGTCATGTGATGCCTCAAACGTCCTCCAATACGCGGGGTTTCATGAAAATAATATGTAATTTTTGATGTGTTATTACCGAAACGAGTAAATAATTTTATTAGGTGAATTGGTGCAAGGTACTTAAGGGTGGCCTTGCCTGACTATATTGATCTTACTAATTTCGTTTGGTTTACAGAAATTTCAAAAGTTATATTAGGATTATTTAAATTGATTGCTGTACACTCTACAAGTGTTTTTTCTTTTGAATTTTAACGGAACGCTTCCTCTCTATACATTCTACAAGTTCAACGGAACGCTTTCTCTCTATACATTCTACAAGTGTTTTTTCTTTTGAATTTCAACGGAACGCAATCTGATTTATAATTCACGGCAACGAATGAAATGTTACCGGAACTGCCCAATGCTTTTCCAATGTTTTTCAACCGTTGATGAAAAGAAAGTGTTTTGGCACTTTGAATTAAAACATGATAGCAGTTAACTAATGACATTTTGATTCCATTTGACAAATATTGACGGAAGCGTTCATTACGAGCTTCGGCGAATTAAGAGTGTTAATTAGACAATTGGAATAAAAAGTAAAACACAGACTTAATTTATTTACCTAATTTATTTCATTTTCAATCTATAAATACAGGTCAAAATAACCAATATACTAACGCAAAGCAAAGCGTCAGAATACGGGAAAGTGAATGTGGTTTATAATTTTTCATGGCTTTCAGCCCACTCTCACATTGCAACATCATTTTTGTTCCTTTTGCTGCAACATTATTTAATTTTTGCACGTTTTGTCTTTGGATGCTTTTATTTAATTTAGAAAAAAGTTTCCGTATATATATGCCTTTAATACATGTGCCTTCTATCCGAAAGTCCAAATATGCAAATTTTTTACTTTCGTCACTTTAATGCTAGTCGATCATAGCAGCAAACAATGGTTTGTAAGACATTTATTTAAAAAACTGGTTCTCTTTACAAGAAAATATAGTCTTTTTATGTGCATACGATTAGGAAAATTTACATTTTTAACTTGATAGTCTTTGGTCCGAAATTTGTAATTACCAATAGCTTCTATTTAATTTGCCTCACACAACATATATGAAAGAAGACATCTTTATACACTATTACAAATTCTAAATTACAATTACAAATAGAAATTGAAGGTAGTTTCTTTACTCTTCTGTAATTTAGACTTAACCAAATGCTTTCGCAATTACATTTGGGGAAGTCTGTTACGGGCGTTTGTTTTATTACGCGTTTACCGACGTCGAGTTTGCGTTCAACTCCAAACTCTGTGAATCGCCACAACGTCTTAGAAATTTTCTAACATGGTCTTAGGATATTTTTATGGTCTTAAAATATTTCAGCTTATAGCAAAACTATACACAGCAAAGTCAATGTACTCAAATGAATCTGTGCTTCATGGCTGCGTAAATAAATTCTACATGGTTTCTACGGTGTATATCACGCTCTGTAAATCTCCACCATATTCATACAGACATCTTTGGTTTTCCCAGAGGCTTCGGCAGAAAGATTTCTTATGGCTGGTACAAAACTTGTAGAGTTAAAAAATATATATGAATATATGAATACTTCACACGGAAGATGTTCCCTTTGCTCATAGTACGGTATTTGGCATGAGAGGAACATCGAGGTGAACCTGGTGAGACCGCAAATGTGTATCATCGACCTTGGTGTGTATTGCAAAGGATGAACGTCTTTTAGAAATAATGTTGTTTTTTGTTGTTCTTCACTGCCTTGTCTCTTACGTTGTTGTTGGAAGGAATCCGATTCTGAATTTTCAACCTCTGACTCTTCCTTTTTCCGATTCACTTCATTACTGTAAGTTTGCCAAGTTATAATACAGCTGGAAAATGAATTGTTACTATTGTTAAGCAAACCCTTTAGTTTTCTTATCATCTTTCTAATATAAATAAGTGTATTTGTGCATTGTTTCAGTAATTTTTTACATATTTAATTCAAAAGATTCATATATTATACCATTAAACTTATAGCTTGTTGAATTGAAAAAGCGACTCCGAATTTGGTGTAATATGTGAGTATGAATTTGGTGCCATGTAAGTTTGAATGTATATGCTTTTAAACTCACGTACGTAGTTGTGAAATGATTTTGCATTGTTGAATTTTCATTAAAAACGGCTAAAAGCCATCATCTGGTTTTTCCCTTCACATCGTTTCCTAATAAGAATTCCCCTTTGTTGAGAAAGGAGAGAGCACAGATATCACAGACTTGTTTTCAATAAATGCAAATCCTCCCCCATCAAAAATATCCCCAAATTGCAAACTTTTCATGCATGTTTATCCACATAAATATTCCAAACCATAAATATCCGAACATAAATATTCCAGACAATGCAATTTTATACATGTTTTAATACATGTATACAATAAAATATCCTCTAAGCGTGGAAGATACAATATAAATAACTTTATATTTCTTGGAATTTCATTAAATATAACTTGGACTTCGAGAAAACAGCTGCTAAATGTATATTTTGTTTCCGGTAGGAATTGATGATTTTGTGGAGCAAGCTTAGCTACCTAAGTCGTATATTCATATATGTTCTAGTTTCTTCTCTCATTTACAATGTATTTATGTACCTTGAAAACGATTTTTTTCTTTATTTTTATTTTTTTCTTACTTTCCATGTTAAGATGTTCCAATCTGTTTGTTAGCAGAAGCTATTTTGATCATAATTCATGCAAGTGTGGTTAATAGCGGTTAGTAGAACCTATTAGTGGAAAAAATCAGCTAACGTCTATGTGAAATTAAAACTAATTAGGAAGCGATCCAACGAACATTGAAATCAAACCAAAACCAAATCACTCTTTGCAACAAATGATTAGCGAGATATTCATTCAAAAGCTTACGGTTATTTATATGCACATACATGGTGATTTACAGCCTCGGTACATACATTTATTTATTGATATGGTGTATTAGGTGTAATAGCATTAGCTACATTCGGTCAATTAATGATACGGTTTTTTCGTGGTGAGTATCAAGCGTTACCTAGAGTTCAGGTATAATTACCTTTCTCTTTCCTATCTCTTATTATCAAGAGCCCAGATTTCTTTCCATTACCATTATAATTCCCCATAATAATTTTATACGCTCCCAAACTGATGACACGTTTCTGCACCCTCCTTTATGTCCCAGTGATATTTATAGAGTATAAAAGTGAGGTGCGAATGTACGCATTGACACTACTTTGTTGCGTTTTAATAATAATACCTGGCATCGAGGGAATCGCTCCTACATATTTGAAATTTCATCAAAATGTCTCAAAAATTGCGATCTGTAGGTTAAACATCAGAAAACAAGATACACAGAAAGACATGCGGACAGACTAGCTTAGATCAATGCAAAAGGTGATTCTCAATCGACCGATACAATAAAAGCTGGATCTATCCCAAGTCATTCTTGTTGTTGCAAGCATCCACACAAAGTTAATATACCCTTATACAATTGGCGGTGTAAATGTAAAAAGATTGTATAAATTTCAAGAAGGCAATTTTGAATCTGCCGCGATCTAGAATTTTGGAAAAAGTTCTATTCTTCGATTTAAAAGACTAGATATGAATAATTTTAAAAAGTTTTTTACTTTTTAATTTCCTTTGTCTCGTCAAAGACTTGAATTTTTTAAAACCTTGTAAGAAATCCTTCTCCGCAACCGATATTTGTACAATTTACACCGTCTGCATCCGGCCAAAGTTAGAGTATAACTTACATGTGTGAACAGGAGCCACCAAAACTTTCTTGGACTTGGTCGACCGCACGGAGCGAAAGCTCAGGGGCCCATGAATGACGAACGAGTGAGTTTGTTTGCTCGTTGACTAGGCTGAAAGCTACTAAGCAAATAACAAAACAGGTAAGCACATTATAGTGAGGCATTTCCACTAAGTGTTCAAAATAAATATTGCCTTCATAAGACTACTTATGCGCGCGACGAGTAATTGAGTATAGCGCAGAATAGGTCGACTCAATTACACTGGTTAACACGTGGATGCAGTAGCGCTCATTTTCATTGCGATGCAAAATGACATGAATGCTATAACATTCAAATTTTACAGCCAATTAGTTTTTATTTAATTATATTACAAATCAAAGGATAGCGCGGCTAAATCCGAATTATGAACATCGGATATGCTACAATATTCAATAACTTGCTTTCGCAACAGACAGTCCGGACGTGTGCTGCTAGCTAATTGTACGAAATTTTTGATTTTTGTTCGCGTTACATTAATTAGGTAGATGGTTTTCAATTTACC
Organism: Glossina morsitans morsitans; assembly: GCA_001077435.1. NCBI lineage: Eukaryota > Metazoa > Arthropoda > Insecta > Diptera > Glossinidae > Glossina > Glossina morsitans. The sequence goes on from CCAG010011968.1 coordinate 13,873, forward strand.
CCAGTCTTATCAGCTATGTGATTCACGATAGCAGCATAACTTGCAGGTTCCTGTAACTCTTTAAGTGATCTTGTGTGATGAGTTTGCAGAAGTTTTCTAGACAATTGACGTTACTACGGTGCGGTTTATTATTTCGTTGAGGTTGGGAGCAGAAGGAGGACTTACTGCACCTCGCCAGGTAGATAAAAATGAAGGAAAATAAGCAGAAGCATAATCAAACTCGTAGAGAAGAAAAATAATAAAAGAAACTAAAGAGTTTGTTTCGAGCAAGGGTGATAGCGCGAGTAATAACTGCATGTAAAATGCATCAAATGATTAAGGAATTAATGTGATAAAAAAAGGTAAGCGAGCGCAACATGAAAAGACCGGGTAATTGTAGCGAGCGACTTTTAATGCCATGTTAAAAATATGTGGTTCAAGTAATGATGGGACGTAGTCGCCATTACTTTGCCAAATGTTATTGCATGTTGAATCAAACTCGCCAATAACGTTTAAAATTAGTTATATATATATACATAATATATATAATACTAATATATATATAATTTATGCAATAATAATATATATATAATTTATACAATAATAATATATATATAATTTATATAATAATAATATATGTATAATTTATATAATCTAAATTTCATATTAGAGAATTGTTTGAGGTGATTTTCGTTTAACAGAATTGTATGAGGTGATTTAGTGAAAAGCAAATTATTGGAAGCAACTCTGTGCTCGCTTCATTCTCCACACATGATACAATTTTTTACGTGCCATCGAATGCAAATGTTCTAACTGTAACGAAAATTTCTCATTTAACAGATGTGTTGCGAAAATTTCTCATTTAATAGAATCGAAGCTTTACAATTTATTGAAGACAACTCTGTGCTCTGTCCATTCTCCCAAGCCATTACACAGGCGCATAAACAAGTTTGACAAAGTGAATAATTGCGAAAAAAATTTTAAAAAAATATAAATATCGAAAGAAAATATAAAAAAAAAAGTTTTAATGAAAATTATATTAAAAATTAGTGTAGTGTACAAATTTTACAAAAATTATATGAAAAATTAGTGTAGTATTTAATAAATTAAATTGTTAAAGAGAAAGAACTTTTACGAAATAAATAATAATATTTATTATTGTTCTTGAAAATTTTCGTTTTTTATAAATTTTATTTCAATGGAATTTTATCGCACATATTTTCACTTTTGACAACTAAATAAACACCATTTTGAAATTCCATTATCACACCCATATTTTGCCAATATCAACGTCTCCTAAGATAAAGGGAAATATTTATCACACGGTTTTCCGTAACATCATTGATGTTGCCAACTATTGTAAATGGTTGGCATCCTCTTTTAATTTTCATACGAATGAAGATGCATATGCATATAAGCAACAATGTGTACGTATGTAATCAATTTTTTTTTTTTCAGTAAAATTACAGGGAAGCCAGAATTTATTATCTGAACAGCGTTGCCATTTGTGGGCCTACGCCATTATTAAACTTACTTAAAACTACAATATTTATATTAATGTGGAATAATAATAACACGATACTATAATATTATAATATATACTTACATAATAATGTTTTAATAACTAAAACCCCGCCCAAGATATTATTAACGTTGAATTCAATACTTGTTGATGCATTACATTTACAAGATTTTTTAATAATACCATAATATAATATTAATATAAATATATATCTTATTATTTGTCTTTAAATAGTAATAGCTAATACTAAAATTAATTAATTAAAGTAATTGTAAACAAAATAAATTAACAAATTTTAGTTAAAGATACAAATGTCAAAACCATTTAACGACATTTTACAACAACTTTTTATACTTGAAATAATACGTTAATAACAATAAATAAGAGTTCCACATATCAAAAAATATTAATAATATAATACATATATATACTTAAATAATCTTATTACGTTTTTCCCGAATCCTAATATAAATATGCAGTGCATGTAATATATGCCCCAATGAATTTTGAAATATCTTCGAATTTGGTTTCCTTCGGGGTGTGCTTACAAACTGCTACGCGATGATTCTTACACACATGCACACATATCCCTAATCCATTAAAAATTTCGTTTTCGTTAATTTGGTCTTTATTGTTATTGCTTCGTTTAATATAGTTTTCCAAACTATACATAAAAAAATAACCGGTTTTAAATGCAGACTCTCTGCAGTGCTGGATTTTGTTTGTTTCTTTAAAAGTTTACTAAACCGAGTTTTGATTCCAACAAAACAATGACGAAGTTTTCTATTTTCTGCAAAGAAACGTTCAGGATTAAAATATTGTAGATTTTTCCAATACTATAATGAAAAAAAAAAATACTTAGAAAACTCTTATCTAAACGATTAACAGTTTTACAAATTTATGAGGATGCTGTTTCATCGTAACAAATTGTTGGTTTGAAAATGATGATTTTGATCTCAATTATAAAGAACGGCCTGGTGGATCAAAAAAGTGCCTAGACATTGAATTGCAATAGATAATATCTAAAATACCTTAAGACCTCTTTGTAGATAGGTATGTATATCGGCATACGGTTGTTCAAGGAATAACTACAAGAAGGTTTCAATTTGATTTTATGCTTTTCATCGTTTAATGTTTTATATCGACGATCTAAAAATTGTAATATTGAACGTAAAAGTAAAGTTTCTTCCAAAACCATGTTTAAATATTGCAGGGAATTGACTCTAACAAATCAATGAATATCTTTACACAATTTCGTCTGTAATCGTATAACAGAAGGCTCTTATCGATGAAGAAGTTTCGAAACCAGCAGTTAGGAAGAGGCACTAGAGAATCGTTGAGTGATATTTGCCGTAAAATTTCTGAGGCCCAAAAAGATGCTAAGAACAAAATTCTATTACTCAGAGCAAAATTTACTCATCACGATAATTTGAAAGTGTTTAGAGTGTTCAGCAAACCTATGAAGAAAACGGGATCAAAGAGTTTAACAACGTTGCAAATTGTCAGCTGATAAAGTAATTCATAACAAACTTTTGTTTTTATTGTAACTGCCGAGTTGTGGACGCTCATTGCTTAATAAAATGAAATAAATTCGAACTAAAAATAGTTGAAAATTGAACCTACATTCAGCCGAATCAAGGATAAAAAATGTAGTTATTTTCATGAATTTGAATATATTTTTGAAAGTCTGCATATTTCCCAATTCTCGGCCAACGAATTAAAAAAAAAATCAGGAATATCTGAACAAATTCATAATCACAACAAAATAATTTGAAGTATGATAATTTTTAATAAGTTTTATATGATAGAAAAATGTGTAGTCATAGAGGGAAAGACGGCCCAAATTTTTATTTTTCACAATTCCAAAGGCTACATATTTCATAGTGTTTCGGAACACGGTAAAAGTCGTTTTCCATATATTTATTGCGTTGTATCATTAATGAATTCGACTGACGGAGCGACGTAAACGTTAGCTGGTGTTTGTTTTATCTCTTAATTTATTCTAACAATCGTTCCAATTAACTCTAACGGATATTACCATAATTATCCAATTTATTTTACAATATTTGTTTATTTATCTTGTTAATCTTATATGTCTTATATTCACATCGTTTTGTTTTTCAAGTTTTTCAAAAGAAATTTCTCATTATTTCGTTGAATTCCTTGAACAATGAATTTGTTTCGGTTATTTTGGAGTATTACTTGTGCCTGGCTGTGTCTGCCAAGTGTAGATCTCCCTCGAATAAATATAATAAAAATAATTTAATGTAAATTAACATAATTTAAAAAAGCGATTTTATTATTGAAAGATTTTTAAGATAAATAATAATAATATATATGTTATATATATAAAAGTTGTGATAAATAAACGTGGCAACAATTCTAAACAACTCTAAAAAAATGCATTTTGTGTGCATCAACAAAATACACACAGCTTTATAATAATAGTAAAGTCGCAGAGCTGTATTAATTGGTAATATTTCAATAAATGTCCTATAAATAATTTAAATCCTTTTTTTTAAATTTACATAAACACAAAGGTTGGCAACTCTGCGCGCGTGTCGTGCTCGTATGTTTTACTTTATGTGTAGAAATTCTGTATTTCTTTTTTTACTTCATGCTTCATTGTTTTATACGGTTTTGAAAGCCTCATTAATTATAAATGCGTTTAAATTTATTAAAATATATTGAACTTTTTTTCTTGATATTCATTTTGGTTTTTGTGATCAGCGTTTGGTGCTCTTGTGAAAAAGTCTCTTTTTTGTTTTTGCTTGTTGTTGCTTCCAAACACCTGCGGCATTTACAGTTTCTCTCTTTGTTTACTGTGTTTTTAATAGTACGAAGTTTGCGTCCAATTTAACAGATCATTTTTGAATACGTGGTAAACTCTGTTGTCTTTTTTTCACAAATTCTACTTTGTCTGTTGCTTTCTGACATGGGCTACATCATGTCGAACCAAGACAGGCCCTGATTCTTAGCGATTCATTTCTTGTTGGCTTCGCAAGCATTTTTGTCATGCGAAGTGTGCAGTTATCACTGGCCGTGCTGTAGACGCAGTTCTAGGTTCTTTGAAAGGATTACGTTGGCCATGTCCCGATTGTAGGAACCGGGGTATTGACTTTTATAAGCTTTCCATGGACACAAGTTTTTCAGAATTAAGTAAAAATCTCGTGACATTGTGCGGAAAGTTTGAAATAATTACGACAACGTTCGATGAATGTCTTAATTATGACATTAACGAATGTATTTATAGCATTCATCTTCTCCCTCAGCCTACAAAGGACCAGTGTAACGTGTGGTAATTCACCTTCGTCTTTGCCTCAATCTCATACGTTGATTTATTTGAATGTTCCACCCTTACCTACAAAGAACGTTAGCGTTTCTTCTATCGTTGACTCAGCTGGTATTGCAATAGTTACAAATGAGCCGGGAAGCCCTCCACGTTTCAGCAATGCTGAGGTGGCAAGGCTAGCAGTGGTGCCATTCAGGCTACTCTGTCGATACCTCAAAAGAAAATTAATAAAAATAATAAATCCGTCGCCCCCTCCAAGCTGTTGGGACGTGTCTACTGGTCACCACGCCGGGAAAATCACATGAGCTGCACAAGCAAGTGTAGTTACTTGCCCTATTTTTTCACCAACTCAAAATTCTCTACATGTGAAATCTATTTTTCGCAATAAGGATGACGTCTGCTTGACGGCAGTGACCCCCAGACTGTTTCGCTTTCACTGAAATCTGGTTTAAGCCTGATTTACATTCATCGCAACCTCTTCACAATTCTTTCCAAATTTTCAGAAAGGATCGATTAGATGGCACTGCTGGTGGTGTTTTATCGGCTGCAGTCCGATCCTATTCATTTTCTACTCCTGCTGACCTTATATTTATTGACATTCGGGCGAAAATTGCCAATAAACAGTTTTACTTAACTTGCTCCTATATGTCTCCAAATGCGGATATCCTTACTTATAAGAAACATACTGTCCTCATTTGTGACGTGGCAGAAATGTGTAAACGTACTGTTTTAGTTGTAGCGTTTGGGGTCTTTAATTTGCCACAAGTCGCTTGGTGGTATAGTGATAACAGTGGCTGGTCCCCATTTCAACATCTGATAGAGTTATACCGTTTCAATTAATTATTTGATCGTAAGTTACTTCAAAAGAACCGTACTCTTAACCGTAATGGCAGACTGCTTGATCTTTGCTTTTTCAATTTTCTGGAGATAGCTGTAAATCGCTGTCCACCATTTAGTTTAACTGAGGATACGCATTATCCAGCAATTTGCATTTCCTTAAGATAAGTTCTTATCTGCTTAACAGATCATTCAGCTTTCTGTTTGACTTCATCAGCTATGATGAATTTTCGGTGACGTCTGACGTTCCTGAAGGCAGCCATTCAGGACCACCTTTATTTAATTTATAAATTCCGCCAGATCTTAATGTACGCTGATGATGTTGAATTATTTTCTTCCTTCTCCTTGCAATCACAATCGTATGAGCATCAAATTGACTTAAATAATTTGGTTACATGATGCTCTTTAAATTTTATGAAATCAAATCTAAAAAAATGCAAGAAGCTTTCTTTCTCAAGAAGGAAGTCATTTAACACTGAGTATTTTATTGATTCACGCAAGGCGTAACGTAGATTCGTTCATCGGTTTTGGGTTCTTTTCGAACAAAGATTACATTTTCAGTTGCACATTGAACTCTCTATAAGTAAAATAAGGCTGGATTACGTTTCATTAAGGTCTGGTCCTAAGAGCTTAAGGATCCTTACATTAGAAAAAGGCTATACATGCTTATTAGACCAATACATGCTTAATTAGACCAATACTTGGATATGCTTCTGTTATGTGGTCTCCTTCCTATAGGTGTTATGTAAAGTCAATTTGAATCCGTTCAAATGCAATTCTTGCGGTTTGCACCTTTGGGAATTTGCTTGGAACCCGCTTGACTCTCTGCTTCCTTATGAAAATAGGTTGCTTCTGTTATCCTTGCCATCGCACGAGAAATACAGATTTGTTGGCGTTTTCTTCTTAATTAAGTTAATAAACGGTGCAATCAATTCGCCCACATTGCCTAGTGAGGTTGCCTTTAATGTCCCTAATTGTCTCTCTTGGCACTTGCCCATGTAAATATAATTATCAGGTGTTTAATCCGTGCAGAGTTTTTCGCAGAAACCTAAATGATGTCTAGCACTTAATCCTAATATCGGACTCTTTTAAGTCCATCAAAACAACTATGCTTACTCGCGATTTGCCTATGTCGTATTTAAACTAACTTGCAATCTTACCACCTCGCTATGATTCGAAAATGAACTGGTGTTGCCAAGCTTTTGCATGTTTGGAATGGCTTAGGGATTCACTTCTAAGTTGGATCTGGTTGTAGGTGTGACCATGTGCTAGCTGTGTCCATGCTTGTTTCTTTGCTTCTCTTTATACACTTTATACTAGTTTTTAATAATAATTGTATAAGATTTACTTCTAAGAGTTAATTGAATTCGGCTGTTAATTGGTTTTAGCTGAGTTTCATGCTGAGTAGGTAAATAAATAAATAAATAAATAATAATAAACACTATTTATTGGAGTATCTTTTAGTTTATTATGACTATTTCATTCAGTCAAACAGAAAAATTTAAATACGCTTTAGTTTGGACGTTTGCATCAATGTGAAAATAACAATCCATTTAAATCGATTAACAAAACGGAAGGATGTCCTTCGATGTGTTTATTTTATATCATTTACGCTCTCTTGTTTTCCCCCGATAATATATTATGTTTGCTTTTGCTTTTATGTTCAGATCAGCGTATCATCTGGCTTAGTTCTTTATGAATAAAAAGAAAATGACCATTATGTAAAAATCTTAATATAAAAGTAACCTCGGAGAACTTTAAGGAATGAAATTTATGAAATAAATTCTTAAAGTAAATAGAAAGCTTTTAGCACTAGCATAGGCTATCATCTTTATCATAGAAAAGAAAATTAGCTATTGAGCCTACTACTTCCAATATAGCAATATATTGTATCGATATTACATTCTGTAGTTGATTTCAGGGGATGTTTTTCATGCGTGATTAATCCCCAGGCGAGTAAATTTATTTGTGCGTGTGCAATGAAAACATTCGTAGGGAATAGAATGACTACAAGACGTCAAACTTAAAATTTTGTTGCACTTACTTCTAAACATTTGCGACAGAACGTGTGGTGACAAGGCAATACTTTTGAAGATGGATCCACATAATTACCAAAGATTCTTCTAATGCAAATTCACTTACTCATATCAAGGCGTGCCGGTAAATTGCACGTAACACTGAAAAGCTGCTTATATATTTAGAGACCATAGGTTTGCGACGACCGCCTTCGCCTAACTTGAAATTGAAATTGAATTGAAATGTTTGTACTTTATAGAGAAAACCGGTCCATTTAAACTGAATTAATTTCTCTTTAACAGAATTCGTTGCTCTTTAACAGAATTAATTGTTTGTGCTGGAAAAATTGTATCATGCGATTTTTTTTCATTCCAATAGTGCTTTTCATCGAAAAATCTTTATTAACACCAAATGCTTAATACAAATTTAAACTTTGAAGTGATGTTAATATGTAAACAAGCTAACATATTAATTATTCTTTACCGGTGTTGCTATGTTACAAATAAAAGTACGGAAAACAAAAATATGGGCTGAAGAAAATCAAGATCAAAACATTTGCGTGGATTCGCCTTCGTCATGCTGTTGCAACACATGAATGGAAAATCTTATCTTATGATTAAAAACACACCCTGTGAATGCCAAAACCTTTTGAAAATTGGAAGATTCTAAACTTAAGCACATCTTGAGAGTACCTTGAGAACATAATAGCAATAAAATATTTACTTAATTATTAAAACCTGATCGCTGATATTTTATCATACTGCTTCGTTTTTTGGGTTTGTTTTCAAGGAGCTCCGTTGACAGTTAACTTATCCGCCTCAATCATAATGTCGTCATGGCAGCAAAAGTCCTAACCGTTATTTATTATTGTATAGACATTTGAGAGAACGCCGCAATAGAAAACGTTTGAAAAACGCTGTTACTTATGTGTCAATCGTATACGTTTGTCCACCCTGTTCTTTCTACTTATACTTGTAATGATTGATTTTGCATTTGTTTTTTTTTTATAAAAATTGAAATTTTACTTCCGCGATTTTTCCTTTTTCGTTTTGAAATATTTGCTTGCATTTAGCTATTGTTGCTCGTAATCAATTTCTTTGTTTATAAGTTAAAAGTAAGAGGCAAGATAAAGCAAAACAAGTAAAAACATTTATGTCGAGCAAGATCGTTCTCTACGTACCTTACACCACTTCGCGTAACGTAATTCTTCATTTATGATGATTCTTATACAGGGCGAGTATTAAAAATATTAGACCTTTTACAATTAAATTATATATTTCGTAAGAACCTTTAAATGCGTTGGCATGCTTGGCCCAAATTTGACACAATTAAGCTTTATCTCAAACTACTCTTATGAACCGTTTGTTCATAGGGTTCATCCTTCGATCAATGGGGATAAATTTCGTCAAAATATCTCAAAAATTATGTTAAACACACATCCTTGTACTTCATGATATTGAATAAATGTTTCATATTTTGTTACAAATACATTTGAAACTTTGTAATTTTGATATATTACACATTAGGCATTGTTCTGGGGAAAGTTAACAGTCTTGCGAATCTTGAAACGGTAGAATATATTTGAAAAGTATTGTACGATAATAATAAAGCGGAAAATTGTGGTATAAAACGGCCGAATAATTACGATTTTTAAAAACTGATAGGAAGACATTAATATGATAAGAACTGCGTTTAAGAAAATCGGCAGAATTTATCCGGAGTATGCCAGTATCAATCAATTATGAAGTGCTTATTCCATTAAGTTTTAGAATTGCTTATGTTTTGTCAATACCACGAATTGATGTATGTATTGTGTATGCGATATCGATTGCACATATTAATTTCATGATAATAAATAATGTCTTATTATTTTTTAGCTATTTAGCAGGAAAACGTTATTTGCATTAAATAAAATTTTCGATTTAACAACACTGGTTTTCTATTGTCTATTTAGTTTAGCACGGCGTGTGAGATGAATTCAACTATATTTTGATATAAAAGTTCAATGAAAATCCTATCGGAAGTATTTATTATCTCATCTAAAATTTCTATTAAATTAATGTGTGTGTATTCTACTTGAAAATATTTTAAATGAAAAGCATGTTGGATTTATATTGTTTAACGAATTTTATTGATTATTCTTTGGCCGTTCACCAACCACTGAAGCACAGCAATCGCATCAAGGTAAACAGGAGAGAGCGCATTTAACGCAAATGGGTTGTAACATATCAAGTAACAATTTTCCTTTCTTTATTTATTTTTATTATAGTACACTTGTTTCGATATATCTGATAATTATATTGTGTTGGGGGCTACGTCAGGTTCTTTATATTTGTTCAATCGTCAGGGTAAATTTTTACTACTCATACCTAGTAAGCACGGCGTGGTGAATCATCTGTCTATATCAGCTAATGAAAAATACATAGCATTTTCGACGCAACGTTCTGTAGTGTGTGTATATACTGTGAATTTGTCAGCTCAGGCGACCCCTCAGGTGATATTTACGAATTTATGCAGCGACCACTCCGTGCAAGTAACCTGCTTGCACTGGACCCAAGATGAGAAGCAATTCTATTATGGCGATTGCAAAGGTCAAGTTAACCTAGTTTTGTTGTCTACATTTATGGTAGGTTAATTGGCTTTTGACTTGCCATGTAACGTCCAATTAACATATTGCAAATAGGGTACTAGCTTACTAAATATGTCCATACATCCTATACTCTTCCTGGAAGCTCCGATCGTGCAAATAGACGACTTCGAATCCCTACTTTTAGTGTCTAATAGTTCAAAATGTATACTGTGCAATACGGAATATGAGGAATATAAACAGGTATTTTATTGTTGCAATTTACCTATGATGTCCATTTAAAGTGATATTTTATTTTTTAGATTGGGAATAAGCCACGCGATGGTATGTACGGTGCTTGCTTTTTTATTTCTTCAAATGAGGCTCAACAACCATCGCGTATCTATTGTGCTCGCCCTAGTTCACGCATATGGGAAGTTGATTTTGAAGGAGAAGTTTTGCGTACCCATCAGTTCAAATTAGCTTTAGCCTGTCCGCCCACAAAAATCCATAAATCGCAAGACGGGGACAATGATAATTTGGGTTCTGATAACGATCCTAACGACGAGATGTTAGACTACCAACCGCAAGCTTTAAATTTTGCAAAGCTTCTTAAGTTTAAGGACTTTTTGTTAGCACACACGGAGTTAGGCATTTACATTTTCGACGTACGCAATTCGTTAGTTGTATTGTGGTGCAATCAATTTGAGCGAATCGTCGATTGTCGAGTAGCACATGGAGAAATTTGGGTATTTACGCAAACAGGTACCCTATATTCTATGCAAATGCACACTCTACAAAATCATGCGGGTTGTTTAGTACGTCAAGACAAATTACTCGAGTGCGCTTGGATTATGCGTAGAAATGTTAGATATTTCGCCGATAAAGCCCGTGAAGATTTCGAGTTGGGTTTGCTTAACGAAGTCAAAAACTTTTTGATGGAACGTCATCAATATGAGTTGCTTAACGATCTCTCTGTAATATTTGATGCTATTGCACAATGTGAAGGTAATGGTGATAATAACAGTTCTGGCGGTAGTTCTGGCACAGCGGAACGCAGTTCTAGTTTAGCCACCGGCTATCAATTACCAAGACCGCAATCGAAGGAAAATTCGCCGCAAGGTGTATACGTTTTAGAAAACTCATTTTGTGATAATCTTAAACCGCCGAAAGGCGAAAAGCATTTTAAAGATGCTTTGCTTACCGTAACGGGAAAATTTGGCAAAAATATAATTAAATATAAATTTAATATATTCCAAGAGGAGCAACAGAAACTGGTACAAGATCTGATACCAGCACATGAAAGATCCTTGCCTTTTAAAGATATTAAAGCTCTATACGAGAATGATGACGAGATTGTCTGCCGTTCTCGAAAGTCATCTTCCGTTCACAACACTTCACACAAGTTGAAAGTGGCTACGACGAGTCAACACATTACTGCCGAAGAAAAAACAATTTACAATCTGTATTTGATTTGTAAAAGCTCAAAATTTAGCAACACCAATTTTGTGGAACGTTATCGTACTTTATTCGATGAATATACTGCGCCAGAGTTAATACGTTTGCTGGAGAAACTAACACAAGTGATGATTGATCACGGCGATGACCCGGAGCAAGCGCAGCGACACTGTTATGAAATGTACTTTCAGTATCTTAACCCGGAGTTGATATGGGAAATGGACAACGCCTCCAGGAACTACATAACTGAAGGATTCATGTTGTTAAACGCTTGCGATGACATTGTGCGTTGTGACAATTGCATGTTTCCATTGAGATTTGATAATTCATGTTCATTTCATGAGTTAGGATCAGTGCTGTTGCGCTACTACTGGTCTCGCAATGAACAAATCAAATGCTTTGATGTATTGACTCGTGTACCAGCGTTATTCGATATACTTGCCCGACTCTATTTAGCCGAATATAATATGGAAAAAGTGTTGCCGATAGTATTGAATTATGGCCAACCGGAGCTTCTAATAGATTTGGGGAAGAACTTTTCCCTTGTTTCATGGGCTCGATGCTTTGAACAATTTGTTGAATTGCAACAGGGTAGGCTAACATGTGTTAACTGTGAATGTTTAACGAACGTGGAAAATGTTAATCGTCACTTCTTCTATACGTGGAATTGTTTTTTGGGCATTTTGATTGAGCATATGCAAGCACAGGATTTGTTGGCGTTAATTTTCAAATGGTCAAAATATATACCAAATGATGCCATAGATCGTGAATTCTATTCACGTTGCCTGTTAAAGGGTTGACTAAGAAATCGTTAAAGAAAGGAGGTAACTAGTCCATAGAAAGTTTAATTAATACACTGTAATCTCAGTTTTTAAGTAAACAAAGTATTAAACATTTTATTTAAATAAGTTTAACGTAAATTTAGATGCAAATATTTTTGTGTGAAATGAAATTTATTCCTCATTTTATTCAAATACACCTAAACATTCCTTTAATTGTTATAAAAAAAAAAGTCAAAGCAACAAGCATTTATTTTGTTAAAAAGATTAATAATATGTTTGGTTTTCAAAACAAAGTTTTTGTCTTAGAAGCGAGCAACGCATTTTTCCGAATTGTTTAACGTGCATAAACAAGAAGAATAAGAAAATGTGCAGGCCTTTGAAAGTTCTTTGACCTGCATATGCCAACTGGAAGCGATATTTCATAGGTTAAAGTAATGTAAAAAGGTTCAAAGGTTAAAGTAATATAAAAGATGTGCACGAAGTTCGTACGCGTTTTAAAAAATTTGTAATTTTGTTTATACTTGTGATAGGAGAAATTGTATAAAATGTATTCGAAATAAGAAACTTTTCGTATATGTTATTAAGCATGCATATATTCAACATCATTCGTTATACAAATGTAATAAAAAATATGCCGGCTGGTCTATCCGGCACCTTAGATTTGATTGCATACATCGTTCCCTTTATCCAAAAAAAAAAAAAAGAAAAAGAAATAGAACACAGTTCGGCTTGGCGAAGTGATCGAATATTTGGGCCTTTCCTCGGTTAGCAAGTTGCTGATTCAAAATTTGTCTCTTACAATTACCTTACGATTTGCCGTAAGAGTCTTCTTGTACGGATTATGGGTTATTTATCTTATTCAAATCAATCTACTTTGTAATAGATTTCCTATAACGAGATTTTTTGCTGTATTCCACAACCCTAATTTTTTTTTGTGCAGTTTGCGTAGGCATTATCCGTTGTTGCTTCAATTGAGGCAATAAATTCTGAAAAGTAGGTATGTGTAAACCTTCGGAAAGCTGGAAAATTCTTGTTTTAAAGAGTCATACGTTTTTTCCTACCGTAAATGTTAAACATATTTATTATATTTATATTTACGTTATCAAGTGTACTTAACGAGCAGAAACGTAATGAAACTATTTTGATCATAATTGATGTAGGTGTGGTTAATAGCGGTTAGTAGAACCTAATAGTGGAAAAAATCAGCTCACGTCTTTATGTGAAATTAAAACCAATAGCAAGCGATCCAACAAACATTGAAATGAAACCAAAACCAAATCACTCTGTGCAACAACTGATGTATATCTCCATGACTTTAGGATTTTTTCTAATTATAGCGTTAAATTGTCAAGACTTTAGTCTGAAATTCTAAACTTCGGTTTATTAAAATTCTTGTGCCAAGTTTGAAACTCAACTTAACAGTTGTCAGCGTTTACAAATATGAGGCAGTTTATATAAATGAATTTCAATTCTGACTCTACCTACGAGATGCTGAAGTACACTATTATACGATAAACGACGCATATCGAATGAGTTTGTGTTCGCTGTCTCCCGCTATAAAGTGTCGCATATAAGCTAAACTGTCCAAAAACGAGCGTAATTTCTTGTTTAGCTCAATTGCTTCACAGGATTTATGCACGCATTGTATTGTATTTCATATGAATATTTTCTATTTTGTTTCTTCGCGTTATGATCTGCTATCATTAGTTTTAAGGAGGAAATGTTGTTCTTTCCTTTTTACCCTATTATTTATTTATCTTGCAGTAATTATAATAAACATTACATACATAAAAACTCAAGTATATTAATTTCTAAACAAATAGGTGTGTTTCCAAATTAAATTGTATTATATGAGCATAAATATATATATGTAATAAGCAACAAAATTGTTTTTCTTTTATTTTTTATATCTAACATCTTTCTTCTAGAAAGGCTAAAGAAAAAATGACTCCTCATTTCTGGGAAGTGCATATGGAAGTCGTTACTACATATCTATTGTAATTTATGGAAAATGACCAAACGACCCTGAACGAAGACGTGTTTTCAGATTATATTGTGCTGTGGGTGTACTTTATGACCGATCCCGTCCACTATGAACATCATCCTCCATGCAAGAACTTCGAATGTTGTTACCAAATATGAAGGCGATATTTATTTCTGCCGCCATGTTTACCACAACTCTTACGAAGCCGGACTTGCTTAAATCGTTTTAGAAATAGATTCTGAACAAGTATAGTTATATAAATACATAGCCTGAGACTCCCTCGTGAATGTTGTAAACGCTTTGATAAAATAAATACAGACCCCCTCCTTCAGTGGTGGATGTACAGTCGATGTATAGTATGTATGTATAGTCTGTATGTATAGTATGTATGTATAGGATGTATAGTCGAGAGAGAAGCACGGCATTTTAAATAGGTTTATAGAGCAACATATATCCAATCATTTAAGTACATGCGGAGTATTTGTTGGCTATAAAGGAAAATGCGTGTGCATTTTAGTTTCTTTAATTGTTTGTCTGGAGTACAATCCTGTTCATACGCTCTTCAAGAGATCGTTAAAAATTTTTATATTTTATTCTTCCAATAACAATTAAACCTTAAGGGGGGTTTGTAAAGCTATTATATTAATTTTTCGGTGAATTTTATATTACTATGTAAATTAACACACGTTTTGCAGACTATCGTTTTGACTATCGTTCGTTAACGCATGTTGCGCAAAACACTGAAGGTTCCAATGACTAATGACCCTAAAGGAAAACACTTGTCGGAGTCGAAAAGTTTAGTTGCAAAATACCAAGCCGGGTTTATATCAGGTGTAAGTTACACTGATGTTCTCTCAAGCGCGCCAATTTCTGGGGACCATGATTATTGATTAACGACAGATTTTTCCCTTTTACTGTTTCCCTTATTTGAATTTAATACATTTTTCAATGCTTTTCGGGGCTTCTTAACAAGGAAACATTTTCTGCCAAAATACGACTTGTGAAAAACTGACTCCATCGCCCGATTCATCAACTTGGCAATGCTGTTTGATCATTTATTTCCATTCTATATGTTGGCAAATTTATAATTTATAATTGCAATAAAAAAATTGTACCTTAACAAACTGTGAAAGTGTTTCGTTAAATGACGTTGAGTAATCTTCTTATGTAATATCCTATCGGATCGCAATATCCAGTGAGGTAAGCATTCAAAGATTTTTAGAAAGCTTTGTGATCATATAAGGAAATTATATCAATTAGGTTGCGGTAAAATTGCTTGATGGCAGGCAGTTTCGTTAAGACAACATAATGAAGTACTTAATGGCTGAAATTAATTCCAGTTCATCATTCTCAAATATATCCTCATATGAGTAACTTGGAAAAAATCGGGAATTTTTTAACGAGATGTCGCCAAGATGAGTTTAAACCTCATATACGGATAAATCTGCATACAGTTATATTCTTAGTTGGTATGAAGGTGTAATCGCGCATACCTCATCAAATAAATTGTAATCATTTTCTAAAATATTTGTCTACCAAGTCCTTCAACTAACATTTTTATTTCACGTGTATATACGCGACACTAGTTTGCAGTCGCAAAACGGCTGTATGGTCCACAGTACGAATAGTCGCAATGAACCGCCGCCGAGGCGGTTGAAAATAAGTTTCAATAAATAGAGAGCATGTCGTGTGTATTGATTCTACTCACATAAACTTAAAAGCTTCTAAGGAAAATGGGAACTATCGTGATAGGAAGATAAGTGAAGAGAGTTTACGGACGTTGACCTAATCACTTACTTATCGTCTGATACGCTGATTGCTCCATTATTGTTTCGTTGGGCAGGCTTTCTTTCGGGAGCCATTTTTATCACAAATGTTTTCCAATATTAATAAAATTACCAAAAATCAAATTTGCGGGCTATGGTCTCGCGAAATAAATCTACTCTTTCCTGATAAAAATCAAGATAAATTATAGCATTGTGCTTCAAGCTGTTGTTGATTATAGATCGTATAGACTGCCTAGAAATGTTCAACTTCGACTGTAGCCATTATATTTTGATCTTCGTACAATGTTTCATCTTGTGGCGTGTTATCAAAAGCGGCCATGTGCGATGTACATGACAGCCATTTCTCCAGCAATTTAAACTGCATTTTTCCACCTTGATATCATGTAATTCCTTTATCTCTTTTGCTAACGTACTTATATCCAATTTATCCCCTTCAGTACAATTTCGTGATGATACAAGCGATGTATTACCGTCATGTCTTCAAAACTTTCGTGAAGACGAATCTTTTTCTTTTTAGAGGTGGCAAAGTTCGTCCTTCCTTCCCAGGACAAGAACCCTCATGTTTCCTCCTTTCACTATTTTTCTTTCCTAACTATAAGTTCAGAGTTTACTTTCAAATACATAAAAAAATTCGAATATTTTTAGTGGTTTATATGTCCAGATAGTAAGCAGTAATAATTATTGGCAAGAAATATTTATAAGAAACAAAGAGACTGCCGGCATGATATGCTGAAGCCGATATGTTAAGTGTAATTCTAGATCATTGAGTTATTCAAAGTGAGGTGAGAATAGTGTTGCAAACTTTGGATGAAAAAAGTATGTTTTATGCAAATGTCGTGACTTAAAACCAGAAATTCGCTTTTCTCATAAGGCAGGATAGTTTCCCGAGGCATCGCAAATTTTTCGCTACAAAGAGATCGAGGAAGCCGCCATATAATTTGAAAACGCCAAAGGAACCAGACCATCAAGCTTTTGATATCTGAAAATTAGAGGATCAGCAGACTCGCTAATATTACAAATCTGACAAATGTCACATGGTGTAGAACGAATCATTTTTAAATATGCTTTATCATAAGTTTAGTCACTAATGACAAAGAATGTTGGTTGCCCAGGAATTAAAGCCAGCCTCTGATAATAGTCTAAAGTTAAAAACGGGATTTATTTCATAGAAAAGACGATTGGATTTGGCACACGCAGTCCCTTTAATTTATTATTTAGCTGTTGAAAGAATCGCCCCTATTGCTTCATCGGGAGTATATTTTATGAAGGAGACTGTACCATCAAATTGAATCCTCTTTGCATGAAAATCATTCGTTTCATTTACAAAAAAGCCGCTGTTACCAGTCATCCAAACAAAGTGATAGTTATCCACATGAGATTCATACGACGTTCTGTGTGTATCAAAAACATACTGATTATATGTATCTAATTTATTGATTAGAAGCAGAGATGACTTACCATCAGAAAAAACGACAAATTTTTTATGGCCATTCATTGTAGCTGCATTAACAGCATATCTGATGGCAAGAAGTTCATTAAACGTCGAGGAAAGTCCCTCCGTGATTCTGATTTTATGCACAGTTTTAGATATACGCTTCACTACTGAGAAGCTAGATACCTTATCTTCGGCGGTGCCTTCAGTGGCACATATATCATAGACGTTGTTATAATAAAGAAGAAGTTTTTCTTTACATAAGATCCTCGTATTCTTTCTCCATACATCCTCTTTGCTTCTTAGTAGAGATCAGTTCAAGGATGTTCAAGAAGACACTACATTTATAAGTAACAAAATTCCAGAGCGGGATTGAATTTATCTCGTCAAAAATATGGCGGAGTTTTTGATAACAAAATATGTAGCTGTAAGAGAAAGTATCACTGAGAGATATAACTTTCTGAAAAAAGGATAGATTCGTTATCTTCACCTTAATTAACTCCCGCCTGTACAGAGAATAGCTCTTTCGGAAAAGGGCCATTCACCAGAAATGACTGAATGTTTTGTATGAATGTTTGTATACGTTTCTCAATATATTTTGGAAAATTAAAAGATGAAGAACGTGCAAATTCAATCTTAGAGCTGATTAAAGCTTTTGGTCAAAGCTTTTTTGGGAGGCATGCCTGGATGATATTGCATCCAGATTGATAGTCTTTGAAGGGTTTCTCATAACTTCCACCAAAAGTTAGGTTCTTATTTAAAATTCTACTAAGAAATCGAAGTGATTTCACCTGATTAACTTTAGCTTCTTTGATAAAGAGCCTGATTTCGCGTTTAAAACCTTTGGCAAAATAAATAGTATTTGTTTTGCTGGGGTTAAAATATAAATTAAGATCGGCGCATGCATCGAAAAAAAGATTAGCTTTTCTCGAGAGATTATTCACAGCCGCTGGAAAAGGTGAATCTGCCGATACAATTAGGAAATCATCTGCATATTGAAAAATGTGAGTTTTGTCATCTTGAAGATCATGTAAAATAGCTGTGCATAAATCGAAGAGTATGAGGCTCAAACAAATGTCTTGTGGAATACCACCGTATACTCCAACTTTGTCTGTACCCATTACCAACACTCGCTTGGTTAAAAGAGTAGTATCCACAGGCATATTTGAAGAGGAATCAGTTTTTTTTAAAGCAGCTATGAGAAAAGGTAGTTCGTTAACATACATATTCGTAACTTTGCATGTTTGATACGCATAAGAACGAGCTGAAACAATATTCACGGCTTTCAATAAATCGATTAGCCTCTGCTTAACAACGGCATTTATTATCGTAATGAAAGCAGATATTATCGAAATGGGTCTAAAGTTGCTTAAATCATTTAAGTCTTTAGCTGCGTATAGGAATAGGAACAACTTTGATATATCGCAAATCCAAGGTATAAAGTTAACAAGCCAGCAGTTATTAATTGCATGCATGAGAACAGTCAAGTCCTCACCATATCATATTTAACTTCATCGCGACCCGTAGTGATAGCCTTTTTTCTCGATTGTAAAACATACATTAATTCACGTAAGGAGAAGGTTGTATTGTTGAGACTAGTGCCAGGAATTGAAGGTATTGCAATCTGATTGACACTTGGAATATAGCCCTTGAGCGTATCTAAGTCTCTTTTATTATCATGCTCGTTCCATTCATACATTAATTCACGTAAGGAGAAGGTTGTATTGTTGAGACTAGTGCCAGAAATTGAAGGTATTGCAATCTGATTGACACTTGGAATATAGCCCTTGAGCATATCTAAGCCTCTTTTATTATCATGCTCGTTCCATTCAGCACAACCATTTAATTTTTGACTAAAATGTCCACGGCTGTTGATATAATTCCAGAAACCGCGTGAGTTGCCATTGCCGCACAAGTTCTTAATCATGATGGCGTTTCTAAATGCCGAACTCCATTGCTTCAGTACTTTCATATATTCAATGAAATTGTGTGGATGAACGCATTTACTCATTTTCGTCCCTACAGCTTGATATTAGCGAAAGAGTATTGACAGGGAATAGTACCACTAAGGTTTAGACGAGAAAGACTCAATATCGGGAAAATTTGTTCTAGCGGACTTGATCTCAGATTGAAAAATGCTTTGAATTGATAATAAGTTAGATGGAAGGTCAACTTTAGACGATCCATAAAGAAGTTGCGTGAAATGAAATTCTCAGAACTTCAGCAACTTTGAAATAAAATGGGAGAGTGTTGACTTTTGCCAGTTGAGACACAAGCAGTATTCCAGTTGAATCACCAAATAGTTGAATTAGAGAAAGTTAGATCCAAGACACTACTCACCGTGCGACCACTCCGATTACTATAAAAGGTAGGATTACCATTATTTAAAACTTTAACACTGTTGGCATTGATGGCATTTACAAGGATCTTGCTTTTTTTGGCCGAGAGCTAATCGCCACATAAGCAATATCTCGCATTGAAGTCTCCAGCTAAAATCACATTTTGTTCATCATCAAGAAAGTCACATTATCTCTGTATTTCATCGTGAAAAGTTTGTACATTAATGCTGGGTGGAAAGTAGCATGACGCTATGAAAAGATTCGGGTTAAGATTCATGGTTTTGATGATAATAATGTCAACAGCAGAATTGTAGGTAATACGACTGTGTTTGATACCTTCCTTAACTACTATACTAACACCATCATAGACGCCATCACGGCATTTGGTGGCTGAAATATAACTGGCAATTTTAACTTCAAAAAAATTGTCATCTTTCAGAACAACTTGACATTAGATGAAAAAAACAATATTGTTTGAGTTCAAGTAAAGATATAAAAATGATAAGTAAGCCGAGCACTCTGGATATTATATTGCAAAAACGAGATCATATTTTAAATAAAATGGCATCTCAGGATTTACTCGAAGAACTAGGCACATGATCAAAGCGAAAATTAACACAACAAGAAATTTTTACTTCAAATTCATCAATAGAATCCTGAGGGATTATCGGACAGATAAACTGTTTAATCGCGGAGATTAATCTTTCCAATTCAGAAAAACGCAAATCAATGGTAGGAACCACTAGCCGCTGAGATCTTGTGCTAGATGTCTTTGGAGGTGGACGGGGAGAAGGCTCTGAAATAATAGATTTCTTTTTAACAACAGCATTACATTTTTTTTTCGTTAGAATTTTATTTATCATTATTTATCATTATCATTCTTGGGAGAAACCGTAGATGAGGTCGTCAATGAAGGTAAGTTGGCGGCGTACAAATTATCATGAAGGCTCTCAAAATAATTGGAAGAGTACTTTTGTCTCACTTCATTATAAGGGAAGTTCTTAATAGCTGTTATCTTATTGAGAACTACTTCCCACTTTGTTTTCGGACAAGACTTGCTCAGTGTATTGTGTCCATTTAAACCACAAGACAGGCATTCAATCATTTCGCATTTGTCCCTGCATTTAGGGGATTTGCTACAACTAAGGCAACTGCTCTCCTTAGCCTTACAAAACTTACAAATACGACCCTATCTACTACACTTAAAACACCGTTTTACACTGGGAACGGGGTAGTCAACCGGGAGTCAATCAACTTAGCGATGGCTTTTCCTTTAAAACTAATTTTTATTACTGGTCGTCGGTATAAATTCATCCGTGTTGTTAGTATTCCTCCTCCGAAGCCTAATGACGAACTTAACGGGAATATCGGACGTCTTATTTTTAATAATCTCACTTACATCGGAATATCACTTAAGTTTTTTTTTTTAAATCATTATTTGTGATGAAATTATTTGCGTAGAAGGCAGAGAGCAAAGCTGAACAGTAATTTGGCTCTACCCTTGCCCACCGTTTCGAGTTCTTTTAAGCTATAAATCGTAAAACTTTTCAGGTATTCATAAACTAGCAGGACCAGCAGGTCCAGGAGTTAACTCAGCACCATCCCCAGCCATTCTCAATCTATTATTTTTATCAATATTATTCAAATACTAATCCTCAAAGTCATTTACATCTACAATAATCTGATCAGACCCTGTCTCCATAGGGAGGCAGGCTGATGTTGTATTAGCTGCAATGAATGCTAACCCGTGGAACACTTGCCAAAAATCCTCTTCCTGCTGAACCGCTCTTCCGATCTTGATATACATTTTTTTTTACAAAAAAGAACTGAACGAGATTGCAATTTAAGACAAAAGTATAATTTTTCACTTCAAACTGAAATAAGTGAACTTTTTTATTTTTTTTTTCTTTTTCACTAACACAGAAAATACACGTCAGAAAAAATTTTCAGTTGCCATTTGCTAAAAAATGTCGTGTTGTTTCAAGTGTTGATTGTGAAATGAAAAAATTAAAATAAAAATGTATTCATAAAGCAATTCTTTCATTTTTCACTTGTATATTTAACTTTTCATAAATGCATAAACAAAGAGTTAAAGCACTTACGATTGATATGATTGCTTTTACCCGTGAACCAAAAAGTTATATGTATATAAGGCCTTAACACTAGGGCGCTAATTATTTGTCTTTTTGTTAGCTAGCAATAACAAAACCATAAAAACCTAAATAAATATAAAATGAAGTAAAATTTTTGATAAAATGAAATCAACTAAAATAATTTCCTATAATTCATATAATTTCACAGTTTCATTTGTTAGGAAAGCTTTGAATTTATGAAATTGCCTATAGAGAGTGTATTAATATCCTAAAAAGATACATGGGTATCAATGCTACTTTTCTTTTATAAAAATAAAAGCCCATTTTTTATTTTTCACAAAACATCTGAAAACGAATTTATTCATCATATTGTTTATTGCATTACACTTGAATTTGAAAGCGCAGAAGATACGCCGGATTTACGGCAGCTGGCAATTTCATTTTAAAAATTCAATACAAGAAAGTCGCTATTGTTATATATCGATTGTATATTGGCAATAGATGTAACATTTTGGGTTTTAATGGTATAACGCAAAAAATATATATATGTTACTCTCTTTTTTTGAGACAAGTCCATGCCGTATCCCTATTTCTACGAAAATCCGTCAATTTGAAGGATAATTTTTGTGTACTGTCGCAGCCGAAAACATGGAGATTAGAAGTCGAACTTTCCCACAAACACTCTTTGATCAAATAAGAATAAGAGGTTAAGAAGAAACTAAAACAATCTCCGAAAATAACGAAAGTTTTTTAAAATTTGGTAAGACCCGCGAGAGTTTTTGCAAGATGATGCAAAGGTTGTATGTATGAAAACAATAGAAAATCGATGGTTGTATATTTTAAAACAGAGTTTTGAATTTTTATTATTGCTGCAAAAGCAAAGAGAAAGACAAAAAATAAAAAATCTCAAATATATAAAAATAAACGCTCATTAATTAAAAAATAGCGATCATAGAGCTCTTCATAAAGATAATGAAGGGGTAGCAAACACAACAAGTATGTGACAAACTTTTGGAACGGACTTTTGGAACAAAGTGGCAAGGCAAAAGGGCGCTATCTCCAAAGAAGTGGACATGTTCAGTAAGTGTAATATAAAAAATTTGCAAATAGTTGAATTCATCTTCTACAGTGTTCAGCTGAAAAGTGTAAAGTGAGGTGGACGTCGTTGAAAGACAGTCTTACTAAAGACTAAAACAGGAACACGTAGCTTACTTTCCTAATAGCATTAAATGAAAGTTGTAACATCCGCGTACCTAGGTGTTGGGGGGGGGGGGGTTACTTTTGTTGTTTGCGAAAAGGGCAATAGATCATGAAATAACGGCATACCGTTAATGTGTCTTACCATTGTACCAAATACCAAATCTATGTATTTATTTAGTTATTTATTCTACTTATACAGGAACTCAACTAAAAACAGATGACAGTCGAGTTCAAATGACTTTTAAATTAAATCTTAAAATAATTATTATTAAAACTTAATACAATAAAACAAATAAGGAGAAAAAAAGAAAAAAAAAGAAAAAAAGCATGTACACAATTAGCACGAAGCCACACCCACAACCAGTGCAGGACCAAATTGCAAATGAACCCCTAAGCCATCGCAAACATGCATAAGCT
>CCAG010011972.1:0-37495 GCA_001077435.1 Glossina morsitans morsitans
CCAATCTGCAATTGTGCACAAATTCTCGCTATAAAGCACATTTCCTGTGACTGCCTTATATTTTCATTGAGTAGAAGTATTGAATTTGGAATGATTAACTCGTTGGACATTCTAAAATCAGCTTCAGAACAGAATATCAATTCAATATAGTAATTTATTAAAACTACTAGGCTAAATATCTAATATACTTTTATGAATTAGAGCCGATAGCCTGTGTTGCTAGTCTTTTTCTGCAATGTCTTCTTTTTCTTAGTCTAAGAATTTATTTCCTTTGTCTAAAATTATAATAATAATAATAATAACAAAACTAAAAGAAACTGATCGAAGTCGAACTAACCTGACTGTAAACTCACTCGTGACTTCTTATTTGAAACAATTCTACTTTGTCTAAAATCGACTAAAATAAATTAATTCAACTGAAACGTGTGTAATTAAAAAGGAAAACAAAACACTAGACACACATTGAACTAAATTTTGTGCGAAATTAAATCTTTGTTTGACAAATTTCCTGCTAAAAAATCATGATTTCACTGGCAAAACGAGACTTTAGTTTCAAAACAAGATTCTAACTCCATTGATCCTTTTTGATCGTGTGGAAAACTTTGGCAACGGGCTTATGACAATGAAATATTTTTATAAATAGTAGTAACAATAACTTGTGAAAACTTTAATACCATTGATGGATAGTGAATGCAAATGTATCCACCAAGGGAACGACCAGCAACAACAGTTAAGCGTTTTATGATGCTTCTACAATATTAAGTTGCAATAAGCAGAGACTGCCAGATAAGATGCATAATAAGAAGAATCATGGAGGCGATGAAACTACATCGCCGCCACGACACAGTTCGGTAGGTATACAGTTGGGCGCTGCAGTATGCATACTCTTCTTCGAACGATAAGGCTCGCGCAGGCAGACAGGGTGCACCGTGTTTATTTAACTATTGTGCAGTTTAACTGGTTTTAATGATAAAGTGGTTAGAAATGTAAAAAGTGGGAGGAAACATACATAAAGGAAGACGTTACCAGGTAGTACGTTTTAAAAAAGGAAAGTTAATTCTGTTTCATGGCAATTTATAGCTTAATAATTGGTACATTTTTGCAAAAATATAAATTGTTTTAGAAAAAATACATGATTGGCTAAGTTTTACCAAAGCGGAAGTCGAACGTGCTATGGTGAACTAGCTAGTTCGGTAGTGATCCCTCTCATCTAATCCCACCGCAGATAGATACTACAAGAATATAAGTCTCCTTGGTACTGTAAGAAAACAGGACAACATTTTAGTAACGGTATGGGCTTCATTTTATATTTCCATACCGGTCTATAGCCGACCATACTTACGATTTCCGTTCGGTCGTATATTCCTTGGAGAACGTGAATATAAATCGTCATAATCGTATGTGTGCCTTCTTGGAAATTAAGCCTTTCTTAAATCTTTATTTCTACTTTTAACATCATAATAATAACCAGGTGACAAAGATCAAAAAAATTGAACAAAATAGTAGAAATAAAAAGGAAAAAATTGAGGAAGTTGTATGTCAAGTATTCGTCCGCCACATGTCCAGCAACTGTTTATTAATTGTCCTCTGTAACAAGCCTGTTCAACATAAAATATGTATGTCTATCTATTCAGCCATTGTCTCGTCGTGTACTTACGACTTAGCTTTCCTAACTTCACTTTGTTCTGTCTCACTAGGACAATTACAATTTTATTTTACGTATTGCAAAGCTAAAATATTACGGACAACTTTGTAATCCTTAAAAAAAATATTCATAAACAACCATATATGGCAGGAGAATGAGTTCATCCGGTCATTCATTCAATTTGAGGGAAAAATAGCTACAGAATGTTTACAAATCAATGGGTGTTATGTGAATTTGAGAGAAAAACAGCTACAAAATGTTTACAAATCAGTGGGTGTTATGTGAATTTGAGAGATAGATGGGTAGAATAATAACGGTGTTTTTCGAAGTAAAAAATGGAAAATACCCTCGAGAAAAACAATTGCAATGAAGTTAATTAAAATTAATGACGATCTTATAAGAACATACGTTGTTATGAACTGAAACAAAAAAAAAAAAAAAAGAAAAAGAACAGTAACAAAAAATAAAAATTAAAATAATAAGAGAAAAAAAAGCTTGTGCAGGATCTCTCTCTTACTCTTTTGAATTTGATTTGTCTCCCTTCAAATTTCCCTTTAATATTTATTTAATGAACATACCCACATCGTCTTTATTGAAAACTTCATGCTTCTACTTGCTTTTTAGATTAAAATAGATTCCATAAAAATATATATACAATGATTTTGAGATTTTTTGAATTTTGAATAAATTTGTTCAGAGTTTTGCTTAACAAACAGTGAGTTTTTATGCCTTACACCATTTGTGATATAAGGTATATTACGTTTATGTGGACGTATGTAACACGCAGAAAGGCTTAAGATAGACTCATCTTCTCTAAGTAATTTTATCTGTCTGACATTTGTTTACGTAAATATGTGTTGAAGCTATATGCCGCAAAGTTTTAGATGTTTTGATGAAATTTGGTGCACTGACATGCTTTGGTCCAAGGCCGAATGATTATAAAAAAGTTTCGGATCGGATCACTTTTTCAACCACTTTCGAAGTATATTGTAATTTTCGGAAATTCGCGACAAAAATTGCTACGACGGGACCATTTTTTGAAGCCTCTGCCATATAATGCTTCCTGCAGAAAGTGAATGTTTATGTGGTAAAACGTTATAATTTTTAATATTTCTTGTTATAAAAAACTTAAATGCACCAAATTTGGGCATTATCGCACACAAGAGTTATTATGAATCATTGAATCTTAGTTTAATTTTTAACATGTTATAACGAAAATGTAGCAACGTAGTATGAAAATTAACCATAGACTCCGCCAGGTACGGAGACTGTCGTGAAAAGCAAGCCATTCTATTGCGGCAAACTGTAATTGAAGTAACTGAAAAGTAGTAAAATCTTTGCCAAGCAAATTAGCTTTATAGTTGATGTGTTGACCATCCTCCAATATGAAAAGTATTTCTTTACATAAAAATAATGTATAATTTTTGAAGTATTACCACGAAATATGTTAGGTGAAGTGGTGTGGGATATCTAAGTACTTACAAAAAAATTAGAATTCTTTTTTCTTCCTTTTCGATAACGTCGATATGAATACAATCCGATTACTGTGAGTGCATAAGTATAGAGAGTAAAGAAACACGTTTCTCGAACGGACTTGAAAAGGGACGTTGAGTTAGGAATGTATTTAGCGATCAATCTACTCACTTTTTCTTAGCATAGAAACCCTCAGAATTCCATTAAAAAACGTTTCTTTTTTTTAAACACCATTTACGGCTTTCCTATCAATATTTTAAGTTTCCAATGCTTACGCTTTTTAATGCTTATTAGTTCATTATCAAATGGAGTTGACGTAATTTTCTATTATGCGGCCGTTAATAATGTGTCTTCTTGGTTTTAACGATGTTTTTATCTCAATAGTAACGCAAACGATGAGTCAATGTCTCAAGTCAATTAACTCTTGTGTCCGAGTCGCATAAGTACGAAATATGATCCTTGTTATGTTCTGAATTATGCATTTATGCATGCTTGTATTTACACACCTATGTGCACAATTCTCTTCTTGCGTAAAGCCGACATTCACTATAACACACACTCATTCATTACGGCAATGCAAACAACAGGTGATCGGCAAAGTAAGAGATAATAAAGGATAGGCGAGTTGTGAACGAGGCAAAATCAATGAAAGACGTAAGAGAATTCACGGACATCCAGATAATTAGCGAACTAGCAAGAGGGAAGGCACTGTGCTTACCAAGTTGTAGCAGAGTAATTAGAGCAAACAAGAAATGTACTTACTGTGGAAATAAAATACTTTGACTACATTAGTATTTCACTACAGGACCTGGAGAACCATACTTTCTTCCCAGAATAGTCTTTGAGACATCCCCTGCGTTTGCAGAGGTGCATCACAACATTTCTTGACGAGATGTCTATCAAAATTTTTCTTTCATGACTTCAGTTTCGAACTTAATATGCCTGAGTTATAAGAGTCCACTATTTGATGTCTACATATAGCGGTTATCAGGGGGCTTAAATTTAAAGACCAGTGGAATACTTTTGCAAAAAATTAAGCAAGCAAGCTTGTTGAACCAGATCGCGGTTATTGTCGTAGAGTCATATTTTATATATAATCAAAGATTTAATGGACTTTCTCTAGACACCTGGAACAACGTGGACGCTGTCAACATTGTCTTACATTTTTGGTCTTTGTAAACTCTTTGCTAGATAAGAAAGCCCTTACCTTTTCAACATGTATGAACAAACGAAAGCTGAAGAAAGCAAAACGTTTCGTGAGACCAAACCATCCCTCTTGTCGCAGACATTCCAACACACTCTTCTTTGAAACTTCTAATACCCTACTGCACTTGTGTTGCAAGAGCATATTAAGGTAAGTTCTGATCGATCTAAAGTTGTCTTTCCAGCTGTCCGTCTGTCTGTCTTGTTTTCTTGCGTTCAACGTACAGTTGAACAGCCAAATCCGTGGTTTCGAGACAACACAGTGGAAAAGATTGACTTTCAAAACTGTCTTAGAAAAAACGAAGAGAAGAAAAAATTGACTAACTGACGAATTGACACCACTCGCTTGTTAATCCTGATCTCGTTCCACTTGCATATTCAAAACCTACATCGAGAAAATCAAGATCAAAACATTTACAAGAATTCGTTTTGGTCATACTATTGGAACACACGAACGGATGGATCCTTAAGATGGCCAATCTTAATATCAATAAAATATTTACTCTTTGCTCTAAATAAGTTACGATATTAGTTTGGTTTATAATTTCTATAGATCATCTTTCACTAGTTATTTGTGTCATCAATATCAAGACTATTATTAGCATTTTTCTTCAAGTTTGCAAGGTCTGTGTGGTGTAGTTTCACTAATTTTTGGCCAATCAATAGGAGCATTAATTGGCAAAATAACTTGTTTCGATGAAGCTGTTTCGGGATTTATTTCCTTGTCATTCTCTCACTTTGTATCCTCGTTAGCTTGCTCAATATCTGCGTGCATTTCATTATTATTATTTATTTCTATCTCAGCATCAATAACTTGAAATGCTTTCCAAGAATCCACACATAGAATAGACGATGGAAATTTCTGCTTGAACATAACAGAAAGACACTCATATAAAAATATTTACTAAATCCCTAAGGTTCCTAAATAATACCAAGTCCAATTTTGAGTTTCTCGTCTTTTGGTGTAAGTTGCTTGTTCTTGTTCGTTTTTTGGTGTAAGATGCTTCTTCTTGTTCGGTTTTTGATGTAAGACGCTTCTTCTTGTCCGTTTTTTGGTGTAAAAGGCTTGTTCTTCACGTTTTTTGGTGTAAGACAATGTTTTTCCCTTTTGTCTATCTTCTGAATAAATGAATTGTTATTAAAATTTTCTGCTTAGTTTGAATTGGTATTAGTATCCTGTTTTTTTTTATCTATTGACATAAAAAAATAAAAAAGGAAATGTGTATAACGTCTATAGCAATGTGAAAATTCCTTTACTACCTTTACCTACTGATAGAACCAGGATATGAAAAATAATGATATCAAATAATTTTCGAATTTTTTTTTTTTTACTCTCGAAAAGACCTCGATAAGAAGATACAGCAAAGTAAAACTTTACTCTCAAAAAGACATATGCATGAAAACACAAAGCACACAAAATGTTATTAACTTAATGTTTGTTTGTAAGCTCGTTCTTATATTATTTGGACAAATAATTTTGTTATTTTGAATTTTCTTTCCTGCTATTGTTATTTACTTTTGCTTAACCATATTATAGTTGAATCAATCATTGCATTTTTCGCAAGGACAGTGTATATGGGGACGTCGCAATTTATAGGAACTTGCGCCAACGTTTTCGGCATACAATTGATATCGATTGAATGGTTGATGGTTGATTAAATTCCGGAACACTTTCATTCAATTGCAAATACAGTAAGAAACTGCGCTTTCTACTTCCTTCCCTTCTTCGTTGTACACAATTATCGATGCTAACGTTCTTATTATTTTCAAATGTAATTATTAATAATATTTTGTAGTTGTTGGATTCTTTATTTCACTTGTATGAACGTTATCTGTAGTTACGCAGTCTTCGAAAAGTACTAACGACATGCATTCACAAACTGTCGTTTTCAATAAAATAGTTTAGCAGCATTATGGGCGTATTCCAAGAATGTCCAACAAAGCCGAACGGAAAGACAAGAGCAAACGAAAATTAGGCGAGAAAATAAAAATGGCGAATAGTGAACGTTTGTCTCAATGGAATATGGAATACTAATGATTCCAAGCTCATCTAATCCTTCTTTTTTTTCTTTTCATTGTATATGTAAATAGGCGATAAGTTAGTTGATTGTGTATATAACTGAGCGCTTATTAAAATAATAGAACTCTGCCTCGAATTCTTTGTGACCTGATTCCACCAGATTTTTTTTATAATGAATCACGTCACGACGTGGCTCTCTTTTACTTATGAGAATTCTCAAAATAATTAATATATAATTGTTTTTGTTTATACTTTTAATTTATTTACTTATCCCATCAAATTTTATATAAACATAAAATATTATACATGAGCCATACATTTTTTGATTTCGAGTTAAGTAATAAAAAGAAGACCTTCAAAAGATAAGAAGAAATGTATTTGTTGATGCATGCTCTGCACAAACTTTCCTTTAGTTTATATTTTGAAAAGAAGTTATCAAGTGTGAACCTGCGGTTATTGTAATGTAAGGTTATATCCAATTGTTCATAGAAACTCTGTCCCAAACTTTATCCTCGATTAGGTTTTTCCTGTCCTAGGTACGTGATAACTTTCCTGTCCTAGGTACTTTTTTTTCGGGGCAAATCGCGGTATAGCTGCATACATTTTGTAAAGAGAGTTAATTTTGATATTAAGACTAACTCTAAATTTGCAAATATTTTTATTTTAGTGTCAATTGTTATCTTGAAGTAAAATAAAAAACAATTTTTTTAAAAGAATGATATGATGAAATAATGAACAAATTTAAGTACAGAGTTCAAATGAGTCTTAAAGGCCCATTTCTCTTTTTTATTCAAATGTATGCTATGCAAGAATCGATGTCAAATGACACACCTGTGTTGCTATGTGAAAAATATTTATTTTTCTACATTTTAGTTGTGTTAGTTACTGTTGCTCTTGTAGTACTAGATGCTTGTGTGTATTCTGGTCATTTTTTAGAGAGAAATTGGTATTATATATATATTCTAAATGTTACTTTACATATATTAACCAAATTTCTATAATTTTTTACAACTCTTCCGCATATTTTTGGTAACATGGCGATACCGTGTCAAAAGAACAATATTAGTTTGACAGCGATCGACTTTCGCACTCCTTTTCTTTTTTCTGCTTTTTGAAACCAGGCACCACCCAAGCAATGCTGCATCGAGCTGAACAAGATGCTATGTCTGGTGTGTACGCTGGGTGCGGCAGAACTTCCCAGTCGAGCTGCAACAATGTGTCCTTTACAAAGTCAAACGTGCGGCCGAGCATTGTCACGCAAGCGGATGACCTTGCTTCTGTTAACCGCTATTGTTGGTCTTTTTGCAACACTATATCGTTCAATTTGTTCAATTAACGCCGGGAGACATCTGCAGTAACCGGTTCATTCAGTTTTAGCAGCTCGTAATACACCACACCTTTCTCATGTGGCCATTTGCGTAGTAAAATTTATGGGCATTAATATTTCGCTTCGGTGTCAATGTGGGGCTCTCCTGGACTAATCCATGATTTTTTACAATAAAGATCGCCGTATTGAGATATTGTGTCCCTCTTTTTGGATCTTTCCTATTGCAAGCAGTCTGCAAACAATTGATTAATCAACTGCTAAGCTGTTTGAAAGTTTGAGAGTTTGAGCTGGGTTTTCGTCCAATAGGTCTTGATTCATTGACTTCGAACTCGTTCATCTCAACTTTGAAACATTTATTCAACTTTTTAATAAATGTTTCTTTTGCGATTCAACTCATTTATATTTACTAAATCCCCTAAATCCCCCCCTAAATTCCCAAATCTATTGTCCCAACGAATACAATTTGCAATTACTATTATTGTACAACTGGGGTTTAGTAGTCCTCTAAAGATTTTTCCAAGTTATAGTCTTAAATTTCTCTGAGTTTCGAAAGGCTACTTTTGTGACATTTCGCTCCCCATGTATAAAAAAAGATGCACTTCAAATTCTTTTTCAGTACACTATATGCAGATGATGCAATGAGTATACTATATGCAGAAAGCTCTAAATTTGACGCTTTGCCAAATGCCTATGTCCGGGTAGATACTTCAGAACAAATTCTACTTAATCGGATATTTCACGAAAGTGCTTCAACTTTTATAACTGAAGCCAGCGCTATGTTTTGAGCCATGAACCTTGCTTGTAAAAGCAAACTTAAAACTGTTATTGTTACTGCACTACTCCTTTGTTAATCTTCGTCTAGTTCCTCCATTATATCCAACTGACATTGACAAAAGCAAGAGCAAAATATTTGCGAAAATTCACCCCTTCTTCTTCAGTTTGCATTTGGGCTACGTAAACTTTTCCTTTATTAAAGAAGTTTGGAATAACTAACTCCATGGGCATGGGCTATAATCACCTACAGCAAGTAACATTAATTTAATATATTACTTT
The DNA here is from genome assembly GCA_001077435.1 of Glossina morsitans morsitans. Taxonomy (NCBI): domain Eukaryota; kingdom Metazoa; phylum Arthropoda; class Insecta; order Diptera; family Glossinidae; genus Glossina; species Glossina morsitans. The sequence goes on from CCAG010011972.1 coordinate 8,722, forward strand.
ATGAAAACGCCTAGACTTAATATCCAATGATCTCTTCTAAAATAGAGTTGCTATGTTGCTAATGGTCCTTTTTTTGTACCCACCACTGAAGGATGGGAGTATACGCATTTTGTTTGTTTTTTTCATAACAACCAAAAAGAAGCTTCAGAGACGCTATAAAGTATATATATTCTTGATCAGCGTGAAATTCTGAATTGGTTAAGCCATGTCTGTTCATCTGTCTGTCTGCGTGTCCGTGTAGAGTGCGTTGTTGACACTTTCCTGTTGGCAAAAATGTAGATATCGACTTAAAATTTGGTAGGAATATGGGAAGTTATTCCACGGGGGTTGATATTGACAACGGCCCAAATTAGTCTGAGTGGGATTGTGGAGTGGCCGATGAGATGGACCGATCCGAACCATTTTTAATGGCGTTCGTTCCGTAGTTAAAACATGTCAGTGTGCCAAATTTTAAATTGAGAATGCCGAAACACGAGTATCTAGTGATTTTTGTTGCGGATTTTTTGAATTTTGCAATATTTTTTAATAGCATTCGTTCTTGGACCAAAATATATAAATATCTCAAATTTGATCAAAATATCTGGAAAACTACGACGTGTAACTTCAACACAATCTGACATGGAGAGTATTCAGATGGACAAACAGACTCAAATCGAGTCATAAAATGATTCTGAAAATGATTCTAAACTGATGGGTCTATCTTAAACACTTTTGCGTATTTCACACGACCGCATAAACTTAATTTACCTTGACCCACTTGTGGTATAAATAAACCTTTCTATCGATCGCACATTAACAGAATCTACGGTAGTTATTATAGTTAAGAACGAATATATTATTTGGTAAAAAAGATTTCCCAACAACGCCAAAAAGATAAAGAGCGGTTGCATAAAAACAATAGGGGCAGACTGGACGATGACCAAAAGCGGCGAAAGAGATGTGCATAATGCAGAACAGGAAACACTACTCTTCTTCGTTCCACGGACAACAACAACCATGCATAAAAAACAATCATCGGTGTGGTATCAGATTCTGTGGAGTACAAAAAGACAACAATATGTGTTCAAAAGAGAAATAACAAAAGAAAATGCATGCGATATTTGTTAAAGACCTGTAGAGTAGACAAGATATGAGAAAAGAGCTTTCAAATTAGTGAATATAAGGTTATAGGAATTAGGTTAACTATCACTAAATAAAAAAATCTGTTACAAACTATTATCGAATATATCGTAAGATTTATTGTAGTCGGCAGCATACGAAGAAGCATATCGTGATATTCCAATTAAACGATCTTGTGATGAACAATTGACGAAATCTCAAAGCATTAACAGCACTATTTATCTGATCTTGCCGAAAAATACAATATTTTCACTTCTTTATCAGTTTAGAGTGATGCTTTTAAAGCGAGCCAATTGCAGAGCTTCAATCAACTTGGAACTCCAATCTCTGCCTGAATTTTACTTATACCAAAATTCCCTTTGTTCGTGGCGCATTTGCCTATGTAAACCATCACTCGTGTCCACATAAGCCACGTACAGAAAAAGCTCTATGAAATAATCTGATGATAAAGAAATATAGGTGGAACTTATACAAATGATTGGAAAGGTGCATAAGAATTGTATTTTTATTTAAGATTTACTCTGAGCATGCAATTAATTGTTTGTCATGAATGAATTTAATTCTCCTCATGAAGCCTTAATAAATTATATTAAAAAACCTTAGAACAAAAGGCGATATCAGTTTAAACTTTACCTACAACTCAATGTTGTTGTAGTTTGTAAAACAAGGAAAATGCTTAACAATTTAAACACATAGTACATACATACAAAATAGAAAACATGGAAATTATTTTAAATCTCATACCTTAATTTTATAGTATGTGCATATGAAAATCTTTCGCATTTGATGTATTATCAGGTACTGGAATTAATTTCCACCGGTGTTTGTGTTTTTCTTTAGAAACCGAATTTATCACCAGATTAAAGTTAATAGCGCTCAATACTGATGTAAGAGATGTATCGGTCAACGCAAGAAAGACAAATGTCTTGTTTTTGATGTTCCTTCCCGTTTGTTGTTTTAGTGAATCCCCAGGAATTTGTAAACTGCATGTAGAGGATTCACTTAAATGCCTCGGGTACACAGGGGACCTGAATCATCGGTCCTTACAGATTCGGATATTGCATCACCTCTCTCTCTCTCCTCTGTCTCTCCCTACCTCTCTCTCTCTCTCTCTCTCTCTCTCTCTCTCACTACAAGAAAGCACTTGGAAAATAGCCAAAAGATATGCTGGTGCAGAATGATGAGAAAGTACGCGTTAAAACGGTTCCTCAAAGATTACGGATTAAAGTATGTAATGAAATAAATACGAAATCTATGGAATTAATTCAAGAGCTTAAAATATAGAGACGAAAGAAAAAAAGTAAGAGAAAAAGTAGTCTTCACACCCAACTTTTAGCAGGCACACAAAGGAGAAATAAAGTTACGTCGTTCTTAGTATGAAATGTATTGAATTGTAGACAAATGCGATGAGATAGTGATATACAAACAGTTGTTTAGGTGTTGTATTGCAACAAAGATTCTGAACGTATATATATGTTCATAGGAACACAAGAATGCGTATGAATTTGTATTTAGATATCAAAATATTAATCTATGTATGTGATTTTTCCCATAAGCAGTGCTAGTATGTATATATGTATGTACATATATGTATTGTTATTGATATCTTAACGAAGTCATGAGTAAAAGCTTTGTTCAAGGAAAAAGAAAACTTTCTATTCGTAATTGTAGACAATAACGCATATATACATATATATATATATATACATATATATATACTCTGCCTGCATATCTAAGAATACATATTAATTTTTCTATGAATTTGCTTGCAAGCTACAACATCTCCTTATACTGGCGTAAACATCCATAAACCTTTATGCGATATTTTATTCTTTGTTTTTGGCTTCGTTAAAGCACATGTAATGCGCACATACATGAACGAATGTGTATATATGCGTTTAGCTATCGTTTTTATTTTGCCTAAGAAAATTTCATCTTATTGATGCTGTAACTTGTTTAAGTGACACTACTGCTTTGAGAATCCTTGTCATTTGGTAGTTACAAGCTTTCATACACAATTGCGTATGTATGTATATATGCATTATTCCCAAGACAGAGCAGGGACACATAGTAAAATGTACTAAAGTTTCATTTATAGCTTGTAGCTATTTATTAGTGTGCTTCTATTTCCTTGTGCGTGTCTTCATATGTAGCCCTCTCCCAGTTTTATAGCGTTCTATACTTTCTTCAGATAGGTATTGTTGGTAAAAAAATGTTTCTTTAGGCATTTGAATGCATTAGCAGCATCATGTTCAGCTATGATTTTTATTGTCAACTGTAGCTAGGGATGGCAAAGAAGTAAATAAATATGATTCCTTTAAATTGTAATAATTATATGCTTTAATATTCCAAAAAACTAAATCAGTTATGTAAATTGAACAAAACGTTTCTGAAGAATAGGGACGTTGTTGTCGCGTCATCTCAACATATAAAAATCGGAAAACAAATTCTGAGTTTTGGGCGTGTCAATGGTACATTTAAGGCACTTTACACACATTTTGGCGATCCTAGGAGACGATGTACAAATTTGTAGATCAATATACACTGGGGATAGTACGTTGTACTTTACACCTAGAGTGTAAACATACGAGCTCACATTTGATTTGAAGGGTTCCGCGTATGTGATGATCCTTATAAAACAATTCGCTACTCATTGCGTTGGTTGGTAAGCTAAAATTCGAACATGCAATAATAGCTTTGTCTCCAAGTCATCAATGTGTTATGGTTCTAATTGAACCTATCCAGGAACAATTTCATACCCTTGCCTTATGTGTGTTAGAATGGAATTCTAAGTGCATGCTGTCTCCATATGTTGGCGGAATGAAATTGATCAATCTTTGGGCTGGGCCTTCGACGCCACCTTTATAGTTAAATGGATAACAAGGGAAACCCCATCAGCACCGTTACCACACATCTTTGTCGAGACATTATATTCCTATTAATTTATGGTTCGATCATTTTAACTTCAAACTGTTTAATCCCTTTTGTGGTGCTTGCGAAGTTACTAACGATGATCATGGTTTGTTATTCTTTCCCAGTTCGGTCAGTGGAATAAAAATGCTAAAATCTCATATATCAAAATGTCGCATGTGATAATTATGATACAAAATTTCATTCATTAATATTTCAGATACAATTTATAAAATACCAAGCTTCTTTGTTTACTGTAGGTGGGTGTCTCTATTAGCCAAACATATAAATAAAGGAATTTTTGCATGCATGTCCCGGTAAGCATTAGTATTTCATTACGAATGTCTATCTGCTATAAGGCCCCATGATAAGTTAATTAAAAAAAAATTTTTTCCCACCTGCCAAGCGACACCTCAGCTGGGCGGACTTACTCCAAATACAAACTTAACATTCTCCAAATACAAACAGACAAATACAACAGATAGATAGATAATAACATATGGGTGATAGATGATAAATGCCTATAATTGGCCATCCTGCCAAAGTAAAAACCAAAGTCAAGAACAAAGGGTTCAGATTGAATTTGCACGACGGAAGAGATTCTGATAAACAAAGCATTACGCGAACAGAAGAAATAAAAATCCCTAATAACAACAAAAAAGCTGGCAAAACGCTTTAACAAACGTAATCGAAAGAAACTTAATGGAAAGCGACGCAAAGCACGTCTGCGATATTGGCAAATATTACTAGTCTAAAAGCAATGGTCTTATGCCTTACAAATTCTTTGGCAGCTTTGAGATATGAAAAATTTGTTTAAAAGCGGTCATTTTTTAACGAAAGATATTTCATGTAATTTCATGTTAATTAACGTTAATTTAATTTTAATTTAATTCATTTACATTTGAAAAAAAAAGAGTGTGAACACTGTACGCAAACCGTCTACTACAAGTTCACACACTACTACATGCATCACACACCAATATAGAAATGGCACTGGCTCTAACGCATCAGTCGTTGATTTTGCTCCCAATAACTTAACGCTGCCGTGTCCCTTTTCCCGCACCAACATCAACACTAAATCAGATGTAGCTGCTTCAACAGTCAAGCTGCCACGATTCTGGCAGCTCGGTAGAGTTTCTCATAATACTTGGCTTCATATAAAATCAAACCGGTACAAGTAAATACATTGAACTTAAAAAGGTTCTAATGGAGAGAGCAATAAGTCGGCCCGTATATTGCGTGATTCGGAAAATACGATACAGAAGACCGTTCCAGCTTTACAGGTCACAGCAGAGGTATTAAAAAAAAGCTCTAGGTCAGAAAGTCGGCAAAAAAAATGTAAACGCAAAGCGATAAAAACAGTCAACTAAAATTTTTAATTGATAGAATAGATTTACTTATAATAAGGATCGCCCGACTTGCTCGAACTGCAGCTGGCTGGTCAACGATTAAAACAAACCGAAAACATGGATTTATGCCAACTGGGATACGCAGATATTTCCTTTTCATATTTATCGTAGCTGGCATTCGCAAAGTCATTCTTGTGGCAGATTCATAAAATAGAAATGCCCAAATCAGATTTGAACACATACACATAGCCATTGTCGGTCAATCTGACGGTAATTGTTATATGCTCACCATAATCGATAATTTACACGATGGCCCGAAGCATATCCTCAACGAGAAATCTTCGTAAGTATTATCGTAAACATTTGCGCAAGCAATTCTATTTCACCATTCGGCACACCACACACAGTCACAAGTGCTTAGGGAGCACAGTTCACATCAAAGCTGCTTACCGAACTCACAAAGTATTTGGTATCCACAAGGTAACAACTACCTCAAGGCAAAGGCAAGGCAGAGCGATTTTACAGATAAGACAACAATTCTAGACGGCGGGAAATCGTGAAAGTGTGGCGCAGAGTTACCAATAGCGCTGTTAAAACTGCGTACAGTGTATAAAGAAGATATATCTATCATTCCGGCTGAAATGATTTATGGAGAGAAGTCTCGGCTGCCGTGTGAGAGAATGATCTCAAACACAGACGTTGGGATAGATCAGTCCGCTATCATACTACGATTAAAAGCATACCTTAAGAATGTCAACTCGAGCATCAACCATCCCCGTCATTCATTGTTCAATATAACCAACCCTTCCCAGTTCTTGTCAAAGTTCTTGTCCATCAACACACAAACTTTTACAAACTATTTCAAATATATGTGAAAATCGGTTCCGCATTAATTCAGTCACTGTACTATTAAAAATAGATTTAATTAACTCAAACATCGAAATTGTTGTACGTACTTATTTAAGACAAATTTATCTCTGCTCGTTGGGCCAACCTTTGTGAAATTGTGAAAATTTGGAAACTTCAAAAAGATAATCATCATATTTGTTCTTTCGATACATTCTAATGATTATGGGCCTCTCGAGGATCATGGATTTCATAACTTATTGCCCAAATACGTCCAGTGTCATTTTATAGTACATCGTATATCAGTATTCTACCGTACTATTCTACCGTAAATTATATGATATCAATGATGATTCTTGTCCGAGGCCTTACGTGTTTATTTCAGAATATTACAATTATCGCCGTGTTATGTCCGTTGAAGAAAATTACCGTGTTTTGTTTGGTTGAGGTTATATGTTGCTCTATTAAAACGGATAGCCACAGAAGATTCGGAACAACATATGTAACCATAGCCTATTTTTATGACTGTAGTAAATTCAATAAGTTTCCAATGCAACACATCAGAATAAAAGAAAAAATTAAAAAAAAAAACAAAATTATTTGGGTTGGGTGTATAATATTTTTTCGATCGTGGTAACATCCACTCTTTCTCCCTTGTTGTTATTTAGCAAAACATTTTCTTGTCTTTTTCTTTCCGTTTTGCTTTTAAGCAAACACGACATGTATCTTTTAGTTAACTAGCTCTCATTTGAAAATCATACCTTGAGAAAATAACGGAAAAGTTTGACGTTTGTTTGTTTACAATCATACAATCAATAATGAAATCATGCAAAAGTAAATAAACATATAATGAAATGAATGAACATAAAATGAAATGAAGTAAAATAATTTCATGTAATTTCATATTTTCAATTCAATATTAGGGGAGGGGCTGGACAAGCATTTGCAAACTTTGCCATCTTCCCATCTACGCCATCGACCTTCAAAGCTTAGTTTATATATCAGAAAAATGGATTTAATATCAACTTTTATATACACCAAGATTGATGATGCACCAGTGATTATAAGCTTTGGCGAATTGGACACTTGGAGTAAAAAGTAAAAAAGAGAAATCATTTACTTTCCTTTCACAAATTCAAAATTTTTACTTTGGTTTAGCTGTTTGTGAGTAAAGAATTTTGTTCGGAATTTATTTTATTTCCAATTTACAGCTGTTTTCTTCTTGCCTAAGGCGGTTTTGACCATTTTGGGAGGGCTTTATTGCCTTTTGGCATTTTAAGTTTAGTGGCAACGAAAATGAAAGCTTGCCGTTTGATAATTTTCTGTATCGAACTCGGTATTCGTTATTTGTCGGAAATTGAAGAGAAAGAAACAGTAGACGCTGAGCCTATCGAAGGATCCAAAGCAATTATTTGTTGGAATTGTTCACAAACTGGTCACGGGTTCGATAATAGACTAGCAGGAAGATTCATTTTGTGGTTGTGGGAGTCCAGTTGTTTATAAATCCAATTGTACTAAATGTAACAAACTTTCAAAAACTTGACAGCAAGACTTCTAAATCTTTCGATGCTACCAAAGGCATGCAGGTCTTAACTAATTCAGTTTCGACATGAACAGCTCTAATGGAAGCTTCGAAGTAGCAATACATAATCAGTCCGACTAGTATATTTAAACCTTGCTATATTGGTTCACATGAATACAACAAAGTTAAGTCACAATTTTCGATGAATACTTATATGCTCCAAAAATTTTTAAAAGACGTAAGCGATCTTCCGGTCGGTTACGTCGATTTTGGAAACTTGACCTAAGCAAAAAAAGACATTTCCGTTCCGCAGTTTTTTCCAAGTCTTGCTCATTTGCCTCAGTCAAAATACTTAGATAGATACCCGTGCATCCGTTTCGTACTTCCCCTCCGATTATGTAAAAAAGTTTCTTCAAGAAAACAAATACCTTTGGAAGAAGTTTAATGTGTGTTGGAAAGCAACTGACGGCATTAAACATGCTGCAACATATTGCTTGACCACTGATGCAACATTCAAAGGTAAATTTAACCCTAGTACTTTTCTAATAATTCCATCTCTGCACGAAAATTTGTACCTAGGAATTGATTTTGTTCGAATTTGTGGTCTCGCCAAAGGTAGAACTGGTATTAGACAGAGGCATTTGGACGTGTCACCCGCTGTAGAAAAGTGTTTGTTTGCAGATATTGATAAAATACTCGTTCTAGAAGTTATAGAGCAACGCCAAACCCCTTAGTCTTCCCCTATTACTTCAGTTATTAGCCCAAGAAAAGTTCGGTTGTGCTTCGATGTCCGAAAAACGAACGAACGAGCATTATAGTTAAAGACGCCTACTTTTTGCTATTGAGTAGATTACCAAAAGTAGAACAAGTCGTGACTTAGAAAAGGTCTTTTCGCAGATACCTTTAGATAAAGAAGTAAAAGAAGTAACAGATTTTACAGTACATGGTTGCCCATTATAGCAATGCCGTTTGGGTTACGCAATAAAAGCCATGTGCCGATTAATGGAGTCGAGAGTGATACCATCTTACCTACGTAATCAAATATATGTTTATTTAGAAGATTTACAAACTGTTTCTGAGAATTTTGGTGAGCATCTTCAAATATTATCTAAGATTTCTTTGTATATGAGCAAAGTTAACTTGAACAGAGCAAATTTTTGGAAAAATAGTTAAACATATGGGTCATTGAATAGGCAATGGCAGCATGCAAACAGATCCTTTCAGGCTATTCGCGGCTATACTTTGCCGAAATCTATATGTCACTTACGAAGACTCTTAGGTATTATATTAGGTATATTAGGTGGGTACCAAAGTTTCGCGCGCGCTCTTGCATTCGTGTCCGCTCGCTTGGAAGCCGAAATCTCTTTTGAAAATTCTATAGAACAATTACTTTCTGCGTCGTTGTCACATAATCCAGTTTTCACTCGCCCTTTCTCTATTCAACGTGATGCAAGTCAGTTCGGAGTAGGTGCTGTGTTATCTCAAAGAAACGAAAATGCAGAAGAGGTCCCAAGTGCTTATATATCTTAATAGTGCTCAAAGGAATTATTCCGAAATTAAATTGCAATTAAAAATTTCCGCGCTTACGTGGCAGGTCATGAGTTTGAAGTTATTACAGATTTCACTTCTCTTAAATGGTTAATGTCCCAAAATGCCGTCCACGGTCGATTGGCTAGATGGTAATTGAAATTTCAAGGTTCAATTTGTCAATTAAGCATCGAAAAGGTAGTCAGCGCCTGATTCGTTGTTTCGCGTTCATTTCGAAGACTTGGAGGGGATTAGTTGTTTACATTTGGATAATTTGTTTTTAGAAGAATTGGCCGACTCCATCAAGATTGATTCGACTTCCGATTCGCTCCAATCCCCGCATTATGTTTCTTTATTGGATCGATTGCAGTTGTTGAAACATTTACTTGAAACAGAAATTCATGATATTGATATCTAATCTTACCTGTGGCTTAATTACAACGGCTCATGACCATCCACTGAGCGCCCATGGCGGTTTAGCCAAAAGCATTTATCGCCTAAAAGCGGTTTTCTATTAGCCGAAAAAGGTTAAACAAATTTTAGAATTTATCTTCACCAATGATATCTGTAATCAAATTCTGAGATCATCCTCACACATCGTGAAAATCGGAAAAAATGTTTATTGTGTCGCACAAAACCGACCGCAGATGAAACACTAACGACGTTTATGACGCGAAATTTGACACACATGGCTACCACAGTGCTACCAATTTGGAAAAGAGTATATCTGGTATTCGATATACCTTTCAATTTAACGTGAATATTGGCCTTAATTTTTGATTCCAGTATTATAACATTAAAAATACCATCACGGCAGCAATATCCACACAGCAAAATAATACCAAAAACAACAACAGCAATTTCAACAAAACCAATGTACATGCGTAACAAGAACAACAGCAGTGGCAATATCCGTGGCAAAATAAAAGCAAAAAAAAAAAAGAAGAAAATAGCAGGAACAATAACAATAATAAAAAGACAACAGTAGAAACGCAACGGCAGCAACAGTTAGAAAACTTTGTAACGTCTGCCTAAATAGATGTAAGTGGTTTCGGTTAGTCGGCTGTTTCTCTGCTCTTTATGAAAAGAGTAGTGTTACTAACGAACAGGGGGACAATACCGAAGGACAGTATTATTAGTGATATAGGTTTTAGTTATTTCATAATATTTTTTCTAAATGTAGCTGGGCTTACAAACTATAGCGCCCAGCGGAAACCGAAAAGAAGAGGAACTTAGATCCTCGATATCGTTGATTTATACAGAATTCTTGACGGAAGAAATTTATATCCGTAATTTCATTTCATTTTTAATTTTTACGATTAGGCCTGCGCTGGTCGCTTCACATTACAAAATATGGCGCCCAATACAAAGCTAAAAGAGGAGTTTCTCTTTGCTGAAAACTCGTCTAAGTATTAAGACCTACGTTGGTCGCATTACAAAACGTGGCGCCCAACGTAAAACAAAACGGAGAATACATTCTCTACAAATTGAATCACTTTTTAACATTGTTGGTCGTTGTCGCACAAATGTCAAGCGCCATTCCAAAATAAAAGGAAAGAGAGAGAAAAAAAACCAAAAAAAAAAGTAATTAAAGTTCCTAGTGATTCTTTTCGCTTACTTTAATCATTACACTTTCTAACACTGTGTAATCTACAGATTACATATGTGCATGCATTGTTTGTTTGTTTGTTTTTGTATTAAAATCAATCAATTACTTTGGGTGTATTGGTGCATGAGAGTAGAATTATGAAAGGAGTGATTAACGGCTTGACGCTTTCATCTAATCTACCTACGCGTGCGCATGGGCGGAATCAGTTATTTAGCTTTATAATGTCAATAGTGAGCATTGGTAGCAAGCCAAAGCAAATGTGGGTCCTGATCAACAGTAATGGGCATAATTTTATAGACTCTATGATTAGAGGCGTTTTTTTGATTTATTAAGGCGAAGTCACTATGTTCCTGTCTAAAATGACTAGGTAAGGTATTTGGTTTTCTCATTCGTCGATCTGTTAACACATATTCACAATCGAGGCATAGAATTGTTGGACAGGGTGGCAAATAAGGGGAATGAGGGAATCAAGTGATGAAGATCTGACAGGGGAACCTAATACTGGGATATTCGCGATATTAGCCAAAGTCTCCTGGATTCTGTCACTTGGGGTATAATTTCTCTAGTGGTATGTCCGTATAAACTATAAATTTAAAATATAGTAAGATTTGACTGCCAGAGTGTTATTTCTTCTTGGAGTTAAGAGGGTAAATATGTCAATCGAACAGTGGCACTATGTGATTTTCATGAGTAAGCTTTGCATTCGAATGATGAGTATTCTTAGTAGGGTTCTTCAATAGTACCCCTACTAAATTTGTGTATTTAAAACATGATAGGGTTTGATTGCTCGAGATTAAAAATTTTTTTTTTTTTTGGGATAGTTTATTAAACGGGGTAAAGTTTACTGTACCTTACTGCATTACATCCACACTATATCCCATCCAAGCGAAACAAGAATAAAAAAAGATGAAAAAAATTGATAAGCACATCTATATTTTACCTAGAATTGTAAGATTAAGTTACTTAAAAAACGCTCATATTACAAGATTATATTAACTAGTGTTTATATTAAAAATATATATTTTACACATATGATGTCTGATATTCTACATATGATGTCTGATACTCTACATTTTTGCTTGGTTGTCCTTTCATTTTTTTCTGAAATTTCTTTTTTCTTTCCCGCACAGTTACAGGTCATATAATATACACTACATCATCGGCTGTTGTTTTTTTCTGAAAAATCAATATTACATAAATTTACATAGAAATTGTTTCCCAATAGACTCTACATCCATTGACATCATCTGTGGAGATATTGTTATTTTCGAGTTTCGCGGATATTTATACATCACCATTCATAAATATTAGCGAAGGCTAAATCTTCTGAATTGTTATCTTCTGTTCTGGGTTTGGTCAAACAAATCTACAATCTTATGTCATGTCTAGATCAATTCTGTATTAAGGATTAGGCTGTGGGATTATTAGATTTAGGATTAGATTTTGGCATTCCAAAATTTTGAATAAATCGTAATACTAATGGTAACAATTCTACACATTCTGTTAACATAAGATCGGGGACACGCTTTGATCAAGTTTTTCGAGGCTTTTAACTCGGGCGAGAAAATATTACGCAGGAGGGCTCTATTGGTAGTTATCCTACTGAAAATTTTGAAAGTTTCATAAACCGATTAGACAACATTTTCAAGATGTCAAACGAAGATATACCAAGTAATCCTAATAATTTATGTGAAAATGATACAGAAGGAGGTAACGTCAGTAGTAATCAGCAAGGCTCACGAACAGAAGCCGTAAATCCATATCAACAACTGGTGGACATGCTGAAACAATAAAATGAAGCATTGTTGAGTTGTATGCATGAAATTGGAAATTTGAAAAAGGAAAGATACATTGAAGTCAGGTAAAGTCACACCGTAGATGACAAAAGTACGCAATATTTTTGAATTTCAGCAGCAAGATCTTGCAATCAAAGCAGTGTAAAAGGGCGGAAAAGCTGCTCAGGGAAAATAGAACCCGAACAAAACACATTAATGAAGTTAGTTGGCACGATAATATTACCTACATCACCAGATATGAAGCAGTTGGCGCCTTCGAGCCTACAGCAAAAATCTAGCGATATTGACAAAATCAACAGAGGGCAAGCTAACACACACAATAGGAACGGAAACAATGTAGAGCGACCTCCATCTCGACCTCACAAATGGTCCCGCCAATTATGCTGTCGGCAGAAAGCCCTAATTATGCTCAATCACCCACAATTGCGTCTAATACAACTTTGAGTAGATCACCTTTCCACTTAACCTTACGCTATGTCTGTGGTATGCCTGTAGATTTCTTCCTCAAGAATCCCACGGAATCATCTAGAGAATGTCGCTGTAGTTGCACTTTAGATAATATGGCTTGTTTTGGGTGCGGTAAAAATGAAAGTTTCTGTACATTGCCGTCATCGGGAAATGCCAGACTGGCAGGGCACGCCAGGGACTTCGGGTCAACCTCAATAAAAATCTTACAAAGATTTGGCGAACGCAGTCTGGGGAACAAGTTGTTATAAAGCGAAATAGTTTAAGTCAGCGAATTTTAGACTGTCAGCAGAAGCGCCGAGAGATTTTCAATGCTGAAATCCGTCGAAGGTGAACACTCGCCAGAAAATATAATAAAATCGTTAAACTCAGACGAAAAAGTAAAATCTATGAGAACTTTCGAAAGAATGTGATATCCGCAATTGTTACAACATGACAATAGCCTCTTTGCCAAAACGATAATGTCGATAATGTCGAACTAACAGTCTTACTAGACACTGAAGCTAGTGTTAGTTGTGGTGAAACAGCCCACGCACGAAGTTATAAAATTACGAAATCAACATGTAAGAACGGCTAACGGCCGTAAAACACCTGTGAGGGAGTCGTCACCTTGATAGTGGAGCGGGAAGGAGAGTGCCAGATCTGCGACAAGAGTTTTATTTTGGAATAGACTTTTGGAAAACATTTGTTTACCTGTCGTTACTAAAACAGGTGACACAAACTCTTCACATATTTGTGATGCCTTGGAGTCTACATATATAGAAAACGTCAAATCACATACCTGTTAGGACTTCGCTCACCAACTAACTGATATGCAGCGTAATTTTTTGGACAAAGTTACAGAAACTTACCCATCGTTGGAAAAATCTGGGCTCGGTAAAACACACTTAGAGCAACACTTGATAACAGCCTTTGATCATAATTTACTTGTGAAACAGACGCATTATTCGATACAACCGTTAGTTCACAGCGAACTAGATCTTATGCTAGCGTTAGATGTAACTGGGGTTCCCAAATTGCTTTAATACGTAAATGTACCAAAAAACCGACTATGGTTAGATGCGCGCCAGGTGAGTCAAAGAACTGTCAGGGATGTATAGACAAACATATAGTGCCGTTCTGCCAACCGGGCCATGGAAGTATGAGATGGTGCACAGACACAGACTAACAGAGTCTTGTCCGGACGGAGAGTAGGAGCGCTATGTAACGTCATGCTGTTAGTGATATAGGTTTTAGCTGTTTCATAATTTTTCTTTTGTAAATGTAGCTGAGCTAGTCAGGGAAAGAAAAAAAATTCAGCCCAAAAATTCAGTAGTAACGTGGGAAACAGCAATAACAGCAACATCAACAATATAACAAAATTTAAAACAATATTATAGATAGACATTCAGGGCTTTTATTGAAAAGATACAAAATTACAATAACAAAAGCTGTTCATTCCCGTGTTCAGATGCTATCCGTCATCATCTTGGCTTTAAGTAGGTTTCGGAGTGCCGCATATGGGGACTGCTCTAAAGATAGAGGCATAACAATCACCGGGATAGCGCTGATTTGCGGCAGCACTCAACCTTGCTTTCACAGCGCAAACTTCCACAATTAACTTAAATAATCAGGTATGGCGGGCAAATTTAGAATCGACTACTGCAATATAAGCGGGCTGCGGGCAAATTTTTTCAAGGTATACGCGCACACAAGCAAATTTTGGGCCGATATATTCGCTTTTTCGAAGACCCGGGAAAATCAAAACATCGATTCACATGATTTCCACTAATTTGGATGCCAAAATATCCAAAATTTCTCATCCCACATAAGTCTTAGGATACATACCTAAAAAAACATGACATTCTAGTGCAACAACATAGCACTTAGGTTACAGAATGTATCTCCCTCCGAGTGAAATTTGCTATCCGGACACATATATTATATTTCGAGTTTGTTCGTAGAAGCGTGGTTTCCTCTGATGGTTTTGACATCCTATCCAATTCACTACCTGCCGTCCTTTATAATTATTGCCATAGCGAAATCGTGATACAAATCGTGATGAAATGATACAAACCATTATTAAAAGTAGAATGCGAAGATACTGTGAAGAAAGGAATGTTTCTTTCGTTGAATAAATTTAGCCTTGAAAAATGTAATGCCGGAGTAAGCCTCAGCGGCTATTTGAGTATTTTTATCTACTAATATATAAATCAATAACTTAACTTGTATGTGTATTAACTTGTATATGTAAAATATGTATAAATAACTTAAATGATGTAGCGTTAGTGGTCATCGGACTGAACAGACGGTCTTCTTTCAGAATATCCCTAATTCGACATCTATAGCGGATGAGGATGTGCAATCTTCTTCTCCACTCTTCCTCTATTCGAAATCGAATTGACGTTACTAGTCGGTTATTTGATCGTGGTCGAAGTATGTCAGTTAACTTATTTCGAATTTGACATTTCTATTCCATTCTGCTCTTACACAGTTCTTATTTATTATATCATCCCTATAATACTTACTAAAGAATAACGAACTGCTAGGTATAAAAGGCAGTGAGTGGAAAGTAAAATATACTTATCCTACTTAAATGCACACCAATAACTTATAACTACGTGTTGCACCAAAACGAGTCCGACGACTTTGGTTCTTACAATACATTGCATCAAATATATTTCGAATTTACTAATACGGAAACATATGCATTCTTGATCAGCGTGAAATCCTAAATAAATTAAGTCATGTCTCTCTGCATGTCTGTCTGTTTAGTCCTATAGGGTGTATTGTTGACACTCTCCTGATGGCAAAAATGTAGATACCGACTTCAAATTTGGCAGAAACATTGGAAAACATTGGTTGCACGCAGGTTTGTATTGAAAATGGGTCAAATCGTTCGAAGGACATCCTAATCGATTGTATAATATGTAAAATGGTTTCATCTAATACGGTTTTATAACTTCCGTCGTACGGGTTAAACAAATCAATATATAGAAAATTTTTTCGAAATACCTTGAAAATTCAAGGCTGTGACATCAGGCAGACCGACAGATAAGTTTAAATTGGAGAAGCGATATAATGTGTGTAACAGGTTGTAAAAAAGTTTTCGAATCTCTTTTTCTAAGCGAAAATTATTACGTAAAGCAATGTATTTATTTCTCTTCTTCTTTCAATGGAAGAGTAAAGCCGCGCCTGAGCTCCCCTGCTTCCGTTCTTACGACGACGTTCCAACAATCAGTACAGCTTGCATTAAAACAAATTGCCGAACTTTCCGGAGGTTATTACCTAAACTCAAAATTCTTTATAAAACTTATTATCGATTTATTATCACATATTTGTATGAAATTGTTTTGTAGTCCTTGCTCGGTAACTGCTAAGCCACTTACAAGCTAAAGCCCAATACCATAAAGCACGCATAAACATACCTAGCCTTAACAGCTCTATGCAAACACATGCATGTACTAAATGGAAAAGCCAATATTGTCCTCTTCCTCGTTTCTTTTTCTTCCTCACACCTTGATATGCAACAGAGTTAAACTTTTATCATATAAGTAACATTTCGTAAATTACTAGAATAAGCTTAGATATGTTATATGTTTATGTGTTAGTCTATTTAAGGTAAACTTGGCCCGAAATACTAGACAAAACCACAATATTCACAAGAGCCAAAGCAAACATAAGAAAAAAAAGACGAAAAAAAAGATATCAAACTCCTGTTGCAATAATATCCTTTGACCAAACAAGGCAAGGCCTTTTGTCTTGTAGATCGAGTAATATACACAATTGCAGTGCATAAGCATAAGTATAAGTGTGCGAGGCAGGGTAATGCTTTAGCTACAGTGTGTGTTATTGAATTTTCGATTTGTTTGTTGAATTTTTACCTTTATCTCGCCCATCACTTGATTGTGTTTTGTTCGGTTGAGTGAATTATGGTAAATCCGATTCTAAGCACTTGCCATGGCTCAATGTGCACGTGTGAGCTTCTACCACTGATTACAATTGTTACGAAATTTTCATAGATATTGAAAATGCTTTTGATACATCATTTGTTGATTTTTCTTTCGTTTAGTTCCGTTTGGGTCTCCACACACATTTGCTTTTCTCGTTTAAGTTTCGATTTTGTATTCATATCGCATATATATATATATATACATAAAACCACAATACACTGAGACATTTATTAAATAAAAATGCTTTTCAGATAAGCCTGTGTATAAAATCAAACTAAGCTACCTAAGAATGCAGAAAGCCGTACCAATTGGATTTTACAATGTTTTTAACACAAACAAAAATCCAAAAAAATTGGATTCGAGTTTGTGGTTGCTGAAGAAATATTTAAAATATATGTTTTTGATTATCGAAAATGAATGAAAAAATAAAAACAACAACAACAAGAAAAAGTGTAATTCAGTTTGAATCGAAGTTTTCAATATCCATTAGCAAATGGTCTTTAACAAAGTGCATCGATAGACAAAACATTGTCAAGTAGCTAAGCGCAGTCTCTGCCTTTCGGAGGTAGTAAGTATGAAACGCACATTACTGTCATAAACCATCTCCTGACAGAAGCTACAAAGCTACCTACATCGATTCAATGAAGGAAAAGACAACTGCACCAATTAAGAAAACTGGGTAACTCTTGTAAATATTGAGTAACGATAATGCAATAAATAAAGAGTGGAGAAAAACGAAAATGATGCGAACGAACGAAAAATATACAAAAGATAATGAGATTGCAATAAGGTCCGGTACCCGCAAAGCAGCTATCTAGGTCCGATTTTATTTGCTCTTCGTGTTTTTTTGTCACTAGACGGTGTTGATGCCTATATGTCGGGCAACACTCACCTGATTGTCTCAAACGAACATATAGTTAAAAGGTGACAATTCAGCTTACATTTCGTGTAAAAATAGTTTCTAATTCTACGCTCGTGTAAAAAGTTATATTGATTTGAAAATGAGTCAAATATCTGCAGATATACGCTATGTGATGCTTTTTTGCGGTGAGAATGCTGCAAGAAGTAAGTGGCTTGTTCGAAATTTTGCAACTGATGGAGACTTGCAGCACGCAAGCTATCAGGAAATAGCAGAGGCAATAAACATCAAACATACGACTGTTTGGAATCATTCGAAAAGAGCAGGTTATAAAAAGAAGCTCATAAGAAGACAAAATCCGGCTTGGGGCTTTTATATCACCCCTTATTAACAATCTTCCGTTTGTAATTGAGTCGTCCCACATTTTGATGTATGCAGACGATGTAAAATTGATCTCCTCTTTCAACGATGAACACTATCTCATGCGATCAGACTTAAGCGACACGGCTGTATGCTCCTTAGCTGATTTCTTAACATTGAATTTAATTAAATGGAAAAACTATCATTTACAAGGAGGAACTCACTTACTTCGGAATACTTCGACGAGTCGCATAGGCTGCAGAATGTAGACAAGTTTCTCGATCTTGGGTGCTATTTGATAACAAGTTCCTGTTTAATTTGCATATTGAACTCTCTATTAGAGAAAGTTTTGAGTCGGTACTTGGTTTTGGCTGGTCGCAAGAATTTCACGACCCATATGTTGCAAAAAAGTTATGTATGTGTGGCTTTCACTCTACGCTATTGCCATTTGGTCTCTGTCTTATTATTGTCATTTAGACGCTATAGAGTCACTTCTAAAACAATTTTTACTTTTTACGTTTAGGAATTGACCCCAAGCTTCATGATGACCGTATGAAAATAGATTAGTGCTAATAGCTTTACCTTCACAGGAGAAGCAAAGATTTGTTTTAGGCATTAGCTTTTTAGTCAAGTTAATTAATGACTTAATAGATTCACCAGTTTTGTTAAATGAGATTAACTTCAATATTCCGGTCCCTCCATCTAGGAGCTTTCGGGTCAAAAACTTTAATCCATTTCTAGAGCATGCAATAATTGGACCGAGGTATACAATTCTATCTCCATATCGGACTCAATGCAAACCCTAAAAAAGACTCTCTATATGCTGATGTCATATCCCAGCAACACGTGAAACAACATGCTTCTAGCTAATTGATACGGTGTTGAAGTAAGGATTACCAGGCTCTTTCGGATTTTCGTATTATGGTCTATAGGCATTTTTCTCTCGCTGTCCTTGTACAACAATATATTTTTCTCTTCCGCTACATAATGCAATACGTGATCGTAATTAAAAAGGCTGCTACATATCAAGAAATAGTGCAAGTCTCTTATTGAATGTCTATTCCTAATCTGGCCGAAATTTAAAAATTGTAGTTGACCTGAAGTAAACGAAATTAACTGAAATAATGCATATTCTTGCCGATTACATATGTATATTTCATTGGCTGGTAAGAATAGTGAACATAGTTGCTGTTGGAGTTAAAGAAATTCCTTTAATGTAGAACGAATAACTCAGTGTTTTGTAACATATGACTTCTAAGTTGAGATATCAGGTACAAATGCCCTGTAGCGTTGTAGAATGTAAGGATGATAAAGTCGCTGAGGAGCAATGATTAGCTAAAGGAATATCGGCAGGCCTAAAATGTTGGCGTGACCGAGAAAAGAAAACAGAAAAAAGGAAAAAGATTGTGGATAAGGAGAAGAAGAGTAAAAGGTAGTGCCTGACTGGACAAACAAAGAAAAGGATTTATTTGCAAAATTGTCATGCAATTAAAATTCGAATATATTTTCAAGTGAACAAATCTATTGTCGAAACCGGATAGTAACAATTGCCTTCGCGTGCTTTGACATAGTTGTGCGCATCACAGTTTTGCATTTTCTTTCATGATTGGAATCAAAACACTCTTTCTTGGAATTATAGCCGATCTTTAGGTATTATAAGAAAATATAGGAAAAATTATAATCAAGAATTTATTTAAAAGGAACTAAAGAAATAATATTTGCCCTATGATAAATCTGTAATTGATGTTTAAAAGATAATTGTGTTAGCGATTACAAAGAAAACTAAATTTCAATACAAAGATGTGCGGGTGTTCCATATAACAACTTGTCAATTCATTTGTAAATTAAAAACGAATTTATTAAATGGACAACAAGTTAATACTGTAACTTTCAAGATACATACTCTTATGTCAAGAATGTTATGTTAGCGTTCTCGAAATTTAAAGTGCATATAAATGATGCACCCACGAAGTTCCTCTTAATAAATAAAGTCAATATTATCCTATGTGGCAGCGTGTTCGGAGGGCTTTTGACCATTTCCTGGTGCTGGGCTATACTCAGCGGCACCAAGCTCTGACTCATAAGAACTATATGGTTATCTTTTTCAGCTGGTTTACTTCATTTTCATGGTTTCATGGTTTCATGGTTTATTATTTACAATCAAAAGCGAAGTTTAAATTACTTGTCATAACTCTCTGCTCTGTTGTTAAATTCACTCAAAATACATCCTTTTTTTTCTTTCAAATTTCACAATGGCGTGAGTTGCGACATTAAGTTATCACTAGAAGCCCGACCGACTTGTTTTGCGGCTTGCTCTCGACTCTTCTCTGACTCTCCCTCCTACTCGACCCGACCGGTCTGCCCCTCGACGCCGACAATTTGAAGCCAGCTGTTTTACGACTCCCGTCAAGGTTGCCTTTTGGCAATCTTACCATACCCCAATCAGAAACATCTGTTTCTGACTGATCTGTTTCCTTATCTCCCATCGTCCGTCTAGTACTTTACTTAATCCTATTCTCAATTCTTAACCTAACTTAGTCTAGCACTCCCTCTTTGAGTGTTATTAACACTCTGTCCGTCTAGTACTTTACTTAATCCTATTCTCAATTCTTAACCTAACTTAGTCTAGCACTCCCCTCTCAAGTGTTATTAACACTACCAGGTTTGTCGTTGTGTTCTTTTTTTATATATATACACCATAGCTTTGTAATTCAACCTAACTAAGTAGGTATATATACACACATTTTGTTCTATTTCCTATTATTTCTCGTCTATAATTCTGAATGTTTAATAGGAGATTAATATCTTTTATTCTTTTTTATACCCATCACTGTAAGATGGGGATGTATTCATTTTGTTTTTTTCCATAGCATATGTAACGCTCACAAGGAGACATCAGAGATTCTATAAAGTATATTGATCAGCGAGAAATTCTGAGTTGATTTAGCCATGTCTGGCTGTCTGTGTGTTATTGGCACTCTCCTGGTCGCGAAATTGAAGATATCGGCTTCAAATTTAGACGAAACATCGGAAGTTTCTACAAATAGGTTGATGTTGAAAATGGGTCGAATTGGTCAGAGCAGAAGCGCGCAGTGGAGTGTAAACTGAACACAACTCCGTTTTTTTTTTAAAAATTGTGGATTTTTGCTCGTTAGTCGGAAATTATTAAAGTTAGGAGGCTGCAATATTCTACATTTACTTTACGAAACACTCTACAATTTATGTGCAAAAATGGAAAAAATGGGCCACGCCCACGCAAAGTTATAAGTGATTAAATTTAATTTTTTTCACCTTTTTTAAGGTTTTATGCTTCTTTCTCATAAGGCATTTAAGACGAAATGTTTAAAACTATTTCGTACACTTCTCAAGAAAAGACATATTTATCCTAAAAATGGGTTAATTTTAAAATAATTATGGTAGACAACGCGATTAATTTTTTCTTAATAATACCAGCGATATGGGTATCAAATAAAAGAACTTGGAGAGTAGAATCCTAAAAGCATAGTGATGGATATGCAAGGTTCGGCCCCCGTCGAATATAACTTTGTTGTTTTTAACTTCGTTTAAATGATGGATACATAAGAATTTTCTTTATGTTATCATTAAATATTCCTTTTCTTTCCAATATATTTTTAAATCAAAAAAAAAATAAATTAAAAATTTAAAAAAGTAGGATAGAGGAGTTATCGGACTCAACTTCAGGATCTCCCATTCAAAGAGCGGTCCACGGTGTGAGATTAGCCCGTTCGACAAGTAGGGTTCGCATGTGCTTTGGTCCTGATGTTGGTTGAACCACGCGTATTTCTTTAGTTCTAACCGTCTCAAGTGTGGTAGCTAGCTCATCAAGGACACGTGCGCCCGGCCTTTGATAAAAGTAAATTTTGAAGGGATTTATGGACAAGCTTCGGGGATCATTTGGTTTTTAGTTGAATATGTGCCTTTTTTGCACAGAAACTTGCAAGTAAACACTTGTATCAACTCGTAAAGTGAACAAAGTGGCCAATCACCCAGGACACGTTTACTGTAGATGCTAAACGGTGACGACCAGAAAGAAGGAAGTAAAGTAAAAGAGCTAGGAAGTGGCCGCAGCCTTGTAGGTATGGGCTTATTATATAAACGTGGTGCGTTTGGGATTGAGCACTTTAGCTACGACCGCCCCATTGAGATTTGAACGCGTGAAGTCTAACTTAGGAGTCTTGATTCTTATATACTCGGCTACTCATATCAATAGAATTTGAGTCTACTACGAATCGACGAACATTTTCGAATGTCGACTGACCGGGCGTCACCGAAAGGCGGGCGTGCCAAAATGATACTTACCCAGTTTATAGTTATTTTGTTACGGAGAAAAGTGGATATATTGGATAACGCACATACTGAAGATACACTTGACCATAACAACTTAAAACAAGGAAGGCCGTTATTAATTTTTGCATTAAAAAGGTCCGATTAAATTAGTGATTTCTGAATTTATCTTCTAATATATTTATCTACATTATGAGTTGGCGAATTAATTTAATTCTTGTGGCGAGTTTAAAAAAAAAGTGGCGGAAGTTTCCTTGATACTCGCTACCAACAACGAGTTGCATTCAGTAAATTTCCCGTCCACACTTACATCTGTCTTGTGGCGACCACAGTGTAGTATTTAAAATAAACCAAGATTTGAAACGATTGACTTTATGTTCCTAAATTGTGAAAGGATACAAATCAGACTTACATGTGCAATCTTGAAAATTTCAATAAGAACCAACAAATGGACAAATGGCTTAAATCATTTAACTAAGAACGGAGTTCACTTCAAGGAAAATTTTGTTTGTAAATGTATTTTATACATTCCTTTTTTTTTTATTATTAATGTGCAGTTCATAATTGGGAACATATGCGAAGTAAACACCATAATTTATTGAAGTTTTTCCTCGAAGACGTAATGCTGGTGAGCATTGGAATCTTCTACTCAAGTGTGTCTAGTTTTCTTATTATTGTATGTGTTATCAAAACATTTTTCATTTTTTTCGTTTATATTGTTATTATTTTTGGTAAATTTAAAAAATTTTTCTTGCACACACGCAATAAAATATTGCATTTGTCTACATAAGTATACATATCTCTGCAGAGACTCTAGATTGCAACATTCTACCTTTGATTGAACTTTGAAATAAAATTAAGAAAAAAAAAGAGAGAAAGAAAGAAAGAGAGAGGGAAAGAGAGAGAGAGAGAGAGAGAAAGAGAGAGAGAGAGAGAGAAAACAGTTTTTAGATTCTTGTTTGTTGCCGATTTGATTTATATTTCAAGAGATATGAAGAAAATTTATATTTTACTTCACTGATTTTATCTGCAAAAAAAAAAAAAACTAAAAATTGTTTAATTTGTCTGTGTCGGAAGGATCTTGAAGGAAATGATTTTCAATGAATATCTTTGCACTGAGCAAATACATCGTTTTTATGTGGTGTTAGCTTAAGACGTAAGTTATTTCTTCATTAGTTTATTAGTTGTCTGTTAAGGCTTCTTCTTAAGCATTTTACTTAGATAAGTAAATATGCGTTCAAGTGTAAGTGTTAGACTTCCTAAGGCCATTTTTACATACTTCGAGACAGACATGAAGAACTTAAGAGCATTTATATAATATATAACAATACATGAAATATAATATTTACTTACTCACTAATACACCAGAGTTATGCGTAAGCCTGGCAGATATTTAAAGATAAAATTTAATTCAATTAAATTTTCAATTGACTTTAGAAACAAATTGAAAATATTTATGTGTTTATAAAATATTTATAAGATAATATTTGATTGCAATTTCTATGCTATTGTTGTTGCCTTTGTTGCTGTTGTTGTATTGCTCCTATGAATACTGAGTAACTTTAAACCATAAATTTCTTTAATATTTAATTTGAAAAATTTAATCAGGTTGTTGTCTTATTCCTGGCTGCCATGTGATGTATGAAACGTTAATGCGTTTCAATCTTAAAATTAAAGTTTTATGACTTGTTAACAAATTAGTTTAAGATAAGAACTTTTTATAACCAGCTTTAGAATTCAGGAGAATATCCAAGTTTGTAAGGAATTTCGTACACCCTTCAATTTTCTTAGTGACGCGTATAACTTCGAAGAGCTGCAATCATTATTTAATCTAATCATTTTCTTTTAGTAGCTTGAAAACGCAAACGCTAACGCAAAGTGGAAGTGAAATTAATAATAAAATTAATTCAATGCAATATGTATGCAACCAATTTCGCATAATTTTGCAAGTTTTGAACAACTGCCTTTACTCGTAAGGGAAACTTGTTTAAATCGTTTACTTACAAGTGCGAAAGAAAGTGAAAAGTATTTCCAAACAAATAATGAAAACCACAAATCTTTACATATGTTCTTGTCTTAGATGCTGACACATAACCATGAGCGCTTACATGTTCTTAGCATGCGTTCCTATAAGGAAATATGTAAATATATACCGTTATGTACAACGTTCTAAGATAGCGTTTAACGTTAAAGTTTTTCCTAAGTTATTAGCGGTTTTAGAGTGTGTACGCTCAAGCATGTCTATTTATACCCATAGATTATTTTGCATCTGTCTAAAGTAAACAAAAGTATAAAGCCCACACACACGCATATATGCTCCCTCGATTATATTGCAGGCATACACATATTTATCTTTATAACTAGCCTTGAAGTGGATAAAAGTCGTGTACATGTGTGTTTGGTATTGTGTTTTATATTAAAATTTTAATTGAAAATATTTCTCTGGCTCTGGCATAAAAGAAAATTTTAAGCCACACACTCGTAAACACACATCCACGCACACATCGCTGCACATACGTACATTAGACGCGTGAACACATGATCTGTTTCAAAGGAGCTTAAAGACGTTATATTATTATTTTCGTCAGAAATCCGCCACCTATGATATTAATACACTCACAGATATTTTGAACATCCCCGTTAATATTCTCAATCGAAGTCGTATATATTAGCATTTTTGACGAATCAACTCGTCTACGGAATTAAAGCATTTGGAGTTGACCGAATATCTTAGATGGGTATGTCTACTGTGGATGCTTCTGCGATTAACTTCGCCTACTTCATTGTAGAGGCTATGCTTTTCAGTTAGCTACCTCAATGTTCTCATCTTACATATACATATATATACACATATATAAAGATTTTGTCTGGAAAGCCGACTGTACTTTCAAGCTGGCCTTGGAATGCTTCACAATCCTGAGTAAGGTTGTATGTAGTATACAATGTAGTGAACAAAGTAAAATTATCGTCAACGGCAAGCAAGTACCTATTCTACCTAGGTATTCTTTACTTCGAGAACGAATGGGCAAGTTTGAGTTCAAGTTTTTTCAATGACAGCACACATCCAAAGCTTAAAATGGTTAGGAAAACCACAACCTTCCTGGTATCCTTTTATATGTCTCGTTTATAAGCAACGTTGTACGATATCTAAGAGTCTTGCATGTTTCATAAACACGTGAAAAAAATGATTTTTACATACACCGATTGCAGTTTGCATATTCGTCACACAGACGTCTGCTCTACTTCTGTACTGCCTTTGTGCTGCTTTCATAAAGATATCTAGTTTGAGTATTATTGGATAAGAGGGGAGATCTCATCATTATCACCATTTACTTAAAAACGTGTTGCTTACAGTCTTTAATATTTTCCTTTCTCCTTCCTGGCCACTTTTGCTCAAGTGCTTTGGCAGAAAGAAGCCCCGTAATATATTTCATTAGGTTATGAGCCAATGTTTTAAAGGGTTACATTCTATTCAGCATTTTTCTATAGTGTCTCAGTATTTGCTTTGAGCCTTGAACTTTCTTACATCAATTGTATCAATAATGCTATAGCATAGTAGATGCGATAGACCCAAACAAACTGTTCGCTCAGCTCCTGTATTACGTAGTCAATGTATTTCTTATAATTCATACGCCCGCTAAACTTTAACTTTTGCTTCTACATTAAAACAAATGCATACATATTCACACACACACACTAAAACATGTATGCATCCAGCCGCATAGATGTTTGGTTGTTTATAAACCTGTCATTTGTTTTAACCGTAACTCATAAATTTTCTTAACATTCCCATCTCTGCTTGACTTAAGCGTGTGTGCGTGCATGCGTGTATGGCTTAGTGTAGTTTTTCTTTCTTTTCTTTGCTATTTATGTTTTTTGGCTGTTGCTGTTGGTGTTTTTGATGCGTAAAGTAAAAAGTAGATCTACACGTGCATGAACTCATATATATGTTTATGATAAACTTTCTCACAAAATATACGACAAACTAAACCAAACATTAAAATTTCTCCTTGATGTCAGAAAATAAGATATTTTTGGAAATTAATTAAAAACTAACACATCACACAGATAACCGAAGATGTATGCGATAATAAATAGTGAACGTGTACTTATATAAAAACACGAGGTAATATACAAATGTATATGTGGTTCAACACCAGACAAGATAGACGGTCGGATATAATGAAAGCGTATATAATTAATTTATTAAAGTATAGTTTTTCATATTTTAGCCAACTTTGAGTGCATCGAAAAAAGAATTACCAAACAAAATTTCTAACTTTCGCTGCTAAACGAAAATTCAGTGAAAGGATTCTAATAAAATAATAGAAATTTTGCAAAACTTTTCTTATCTTTATAAATATTTATATATATCAAATTGTACGATATATATGTATAATCGCCTTGATTGCTGTGATTTTTGCTTGTATTCTACTTTTGCTTAGTGTATTATTTAAAAATTTTTTTTTTTTATATGTGCAAAAAAAAATGTCATCAGCTACCCAATGAAATGCAATTGTTGCAATGGTTGTTCCTTTGTTTTCATGGGTTTTGGACCTAAATGATGTTCTTTTCTCTGTACTGTGTGCAAACAGTAAAATGTTTCAATTAAATTCAACAATAAAATGAAAATTTTTGTAACAAAAGCTGACGTGCACACACATATTTTAATAAATAAAACACACACACACACATGTCTATATATACAATATGTAAATATATATACACACATACATTAAGTGAAATTATGTACATATATATACATATATATGTGAATGTGTGTGCGACTATACGCTCTATGTGCACGCAATAAATAGAGACGACTGCAAGTGGAAGTGAGAATATGTCTACCTATCCATATTTATTTGTACGTATAACAACGGCAATAATCCACATGCATGGTGAAACGAAATAAAAAAAAAGAAGCTTTTAGCAGTAATAATAACTACAAACTATATAATAAATACACAGGCACATATATGGATTTGTACAACGATCAGGATGTCATTGTTATTAGTGTTGTTGATGTTGATGATCATTATTGTCGTCAACATTATTGTTATCAGCATCATCAGCGATACAGCGGTAAAGCTTCTATTTTTAGACATATAGAAAAGTAGGCCAGAATTCAAGATATTTGGCTTTAATATTTAAATAGTGGTAACATAATATTTACGGCCTGCATTGAAAAACAAACGGGCGGTAGGTGTATACATGTGCCGTTTGTTTTTATACAAGCAATACTACTTATAGATGTACATGTGTGAATATGTGAAGGCTGATGGCTTGAAGAATGCTATCTTCTATCACTTAAGGCGAATCATTTTTTCTTTGGTTTGTCTGCCCAGCATTTATCCAACATCATCGTTTTTGTTCAATTCTTTGCTGCGCTGGTCCTTTGATCATATGTCTCTTCCTCCTATCGGCCGTTCAGTTGTGGAAGTTAAGGTTCCTCTTCCATCCTTGCATTTATTGCTAAAAACCTGAAGCAATCTCGAAGCAAATTAATAATTTTGAAATATTTTTGTTCGTTAGCCAAAGATTTGCTTTAACTATCGAATTGCATTGCGTCGTAACATTAGTTTTAACGTGATCCTGGCGCATCTGTTCTTAATGGAAAAGTTTTTGATCTCATAAACACGTCATCTTATGACCGGTAATCAATGTAATTGAATGAATATCTCAGAGTGCAACATGGTAATGATTGAGGAAGCAAATCTCTTCTTCGATAACGACTTCGATCGTGCCTAAATTCGGGATATCAGGCGATATCATTACTTTGTTTATAGCACTCCCATTATTTCCTATTTTGAAAGAAGGGCATCTGTGTTTTGTTTTAACCCTATTGGAATATTTGCCGGTACGATTTTTATATAACATATTTTTTTTTGTTTTTCTTGTTTTACCGCATATATATGTAAACACACTTTGGTGTGCATTTCATCCAAATATCTCTGGAAATATTATACTTGACAGACCGCAAAACCAAAAACTACATTTTAAACAATGCATTTTACACAGATACTAGATCAACACACTTGCATATAGGTGTACAAAAATTTGTTGCCTCTATTGGTATCACAGTGTGTACGTGTGCTGTTGTGAGCGTGTATATGAATTGAGACCATTATATCAAAAATTATCCATTATTGTGTATTGAAACAGATGGAAAAGC
>CCAG010011974.1:0-26612 GCA_001077435.1 Glossina morsitans morsitans
GGCGATATCATTACTTTGTTTATAGCACTCCCATTATTTCCTATTTTGAAAGAAGGGCATCTGTGTTTTGTTTTAACCCTATTGGAATATTTGCCGGTACGATTTTTATATAACATATTTTTTTTTGTTTTTCTTGTTTTACCGCATATATATGTAAACACACTTTGGTGTGCATTTCATCCAAATATCTCTGGAAATATTATACTTGACAGACCGCAAAACCAAAAACTACATTTTAAACAATGCATTTTACACAGATACTAGATCAACACACTTGCATATAGGTGTACAAAAATTTGTTGCCTCTATTGGTATCACAGTGTGTACGTGTGCTGGTGTGAGCGTGTATATGAATTGAGACCATTATATCAAAAATTATCCATTATTGTGTATTGAAACAGATGGAAAAGCAGGGAAAAAACAACTGCTCTTAGGCTTGTTTTTTCTACGTCATTACGATGTTGTTCGTAATTATAGTATGTTGTTATTTTGCAGATATTCTTATGTGTATATGGTTAACTATATAATAAATTTAAGTATGTAAATACGTTTGTATGGACGTGTGTGCTTTTTTCTGATCACAAAACAAGAGAAATTTTTGTTACATGTGCAATTTAACTCAAGTATAAAATAATTTGAAATGCCAAACCTGTGGTACTTCAGCTATTTGTTGTGATTTTTATTTTCATATGACATATATGTCCATATAGGACAACAACAATGTACTCGAACGAAGTTAACTGTTATATGTATGTGTTTAGATGTGAAGAGATGTAGCACAATGATTAGATGCAATAAAAAAAGGATGTATATATATATAAATAAAAATGTACATACACAAACACACACACACACACACGCTACGTTTAAAAGGAATAAAGTAGAAAAGCAACTACATACAGACATACGATGAATACGATGTAATCTCAGAGAATTATTAAATATTTCAATAAATCTGTTTACTCAGGGGATATTTTAAAGCACAAATACATACACTACACGAAATATGCTTGAAGTGAAAAAAGTGAGAAGTGAGAAGAGAGAATATAGAAAAACTGTTAGTTTGCAGCATATACAAACTATAGTTATAGTGTATTTATTATTATATGTCGTCCCTGAAGTATAAATAACGACCATAAACGTTGACGTTGACGTTGACGTTGCTGATGATGATTATTATTATTATTAGATTGTGTGCAAAAGTGTACGTAGTAAGTGTGTGCGTAAAGTTGTACAGATATTCGATATATGTATAGAAGAGCTTAAACCACTCATAGGCTAATGCTTTACTAAAATCACCACAAATCGCTTCTTTTCTTGGTGGGCCGACATGCATGTCCGCATGATATGATTTTATTATATCCCTATGGTATTGCAAGATGGTACCACCTTTCATTCATCCCATTCCTTTTACACTTCAATATCGTTTGAATTGTTTAAATAATTTAAAATATGTATCGTTTTTGGTTTTGCGAAAAATCCTTCCCAAGTTAACTTCAAGAAATTCAAAGATAAGAAGTAAGTAACATAAAAATGTTAGCAAGTTATGAATATATTCGCTCTTATCAGAATGCTTGTATCAAATTAACATTTGGCAACGGGATTTCACGTTTCGGCGGGAGGAAAAAAAACTTGCCCACAAAGAAAAAAAAGGAAAGAAAGGTCGAAATAAATGATAAATAAAATTGAGTGACATAGGAACACGAAACCGGGCCTCGGGCTAGAACATCACTTCATCGTACTGTTTGTTTGCATTTACTGTGCAAGGATTATTACTTTCATAATACTATTCGTGATTCTTTTCTTGAATGTATTCTAGAAGATTTACCCACAGCCCACGCAGTCCGAGTTTTTCAAAAAATGAAAATGTTCATTCATTAAATTATTATTTTAAATAAATGAAAATAAATAAAAAACCTTTGTTTTCAAAAGAAAATTCATTCATAACGGAACGCCGATCTGATAATATTAACTTGATTCTTGTTTTAGGCTTTATTTTAAAGTGCAAAACTCGTCTTAGTTTATATATTAAAATCCTGAAAAATAAATGTAGATCAGCCTTAAGCTTTGCTATTCAATAGTTTAGAAAATTCGATCCGTAAATTACGAAAGGGTTATATCCGAAGTTGGTAAGACGATCTGATGGCTATATGGTCACCTCCCTACCATTAGTATGGTAAAACAGTCGATTTTTTACAGAAGCATTGTTTGCTTCTTGTGCTGATTGATTTAGGTAAGAACCGGCATGCCCAATCTCTATCTCATGGAAAATATGGTTACTTATAGCATTGCCTTAGGTGACAAAATGTAGGCATTGCTTTCTTGGTGTCATTGACTCGCCGGTTTTATTAAATAGAAGAAATTTTAATATTTCTATCCGTCCCTCAAGCTAGTTTCTTTTTACATAACTAAGCTGCAATCCATAATAATTTTGAAAATCTGTCAAATATGTAATGTTTGTACGGGACTGCTTATTATTTCCATCATCGAAAGATAACGGATCTATTCAATTTAATAGAACGTTTGCAACTCAGAAGGAAGGTAGCTTCAAAGACCACACAAAGTATATTTATTTTTGATCTGCATCAAACTCTGAATCGTTTTAGGGATGTCCCTCGGTCCACTTAAAAATTTGCGATTTTCGTAAACACTCATCACCGTACTCCTCTCGTAACATTTCCAATTCATTTTATTATATTTTTTTGACAAAATTTCATGCAAATTCTTTGCTCAACAGATTTTTCCATCCCAAAATCGCTGACAACAACATTGTTTAAACAAAAAAAAAAAAAAACGTTCTTATCAAACAACGGGGCCCTCGAAATTTATGTGAGCTGTTCATAACAGCCATACCAATGTCCACAATAAATAAACCAGTCGGGATCATAATGCGGGTGTTTTAAAAAAATACAGTCTCATCATTTTTTGCCCTCAGTAGTAAACCCAAAAAAACCTCACAAAAATGTGAACGTCTACTCAATGGTCACAAATAGACGGATATGTTTAAAACGATACATATCCGTTTAATTCCGTCAACGCTTAAGTGGGCGTGGCCGAGTTTTTATATTTTTGTATGGGTACTCTACAGATACAGGATCATGCATAAAATATGTTTGGAATTATTTGTTGTTGTATCGACTGATGTAACGGGACAATTAACTGTTAAAGTAAATCATCTAAGACATCGACAGGCGGACGCAGTTTAACTTATCTGAGAGCCGATGTAATGTGAATTTATTATCACGGTTAAGCAGAATTATGATGTTTGTCTGGGTGTAATAGTTCATCGCTGACATTTCCGCTTAAATTTGATCTTGTACGACATGATAAGCAAAAGGTGTTATCGTTCTATGCAATAAATTTAAATATATTTCTTTAAATAAATAACTCTCATGTGAAGAAAGCTAACAAAAAAAACTTTCAATCTTTAATATTTAACCTTATAAGAGTGCAATATAATTCTGATAATTTATTAAAGAATTTCCTTATACTAGGAAACCACTCATTCGGCCAAATACAACAAATGACTTGTTTCTTGCAGTTCTCTCTCCATTCCTAAAAAAAGTAAATAAATTTCACATTCTCCTACAAAATGCACAATATTTTCCTATATAATTAAAAAGCCTTGAGCATACTTTAGTATTTTCAAACATTAACTTAAACCTTTTCCTTTGAGCGGAAATAAACCATTGTACCACAGTGGAGTACGTTTACGTGTAATCATAAGGCAGTATATTCAAAAAGTAGGATTCATTTTTCACTATTTATTTTCTTTCCATACTTTTTAAAAAACCATTTTGATGTGATTGTTCCAAGTCAATAAGAGAAGAAAGAGCCTTCGTTGGTTGCTTTCTAAATTACACAACTGGATTATATCGTTTTGGTATGATCAAATATCAATGGCAAGAATTTAAGGATTACGTTGGAAAGAAGCATACTTTAAAGTAAAAACTCCCCTAATTTTTTGGAAAGTGATAGTGTGTATGGAGCTCATTCTGAAACTAATAATAAATCTTCTTAATGAAGCATAATAATATTTACTTACTCACACATTGACGTAGAAACAAACAATCATTCACACACTCATCAAATGTATGTACACATCATATGTATGTACATTAACAATATTATTACATCGTCACCTAAAACATCGTTTAAAGCAACTAATTAAAATTAGAATACGTATCTCAGAAGTACGGAAGTAAGACGACGCAATACACTTTCATCATCATTATCATTATCAACACCATTGCAAAAATGTGCACACAAGCATGTATGTATTAGTCATTATCAACAAATGAACGATGTCAAAGGCATGTTAAAGTTTTCAAACAATTTTCCACGACGTACATATAACATATATATATTTTACCCGTGAATGTACATGAGTTTATGTGAATAGATAACGATAACGATGACATGGAAAAGTTCAAATGTTAATTTATGCAATTTATCAAGAATATGTCAAGTTCTTCATAAAACGACTTAAAACCTAAGAAAACTTGCCTGGCCTTGTAAGATTTTCAAAACCTTTTTCTCGTGCTCGCAGAGGTTTAGGATCTTATTAAGGAATTGTTTAAAAGTCGTTTAAACAAACAGCAGAAAAAAAAACAATAGACTTTATTGGAATTAGAAAAGTTTTCTAAATTGCTTTAGCTTTGTGTACAAATGATTAAATAAAAGTAAAGTATAGTAAGACCTTTAAAATTAATCACTGTTAGCATGAACTTATTACCTAACCTTTCGTATCGTGTTTATTAGCAGAATTTTGTACATTTTAATGGCATGGTTTGCGTTGCTTTCCTTTATTGAAAACGATTTTAGCATAGTTTTAAGCGAAATCTATATTGACGAGAGCGTTGTGCAAAACAAGCGTTCACAGCCTATAAACACAACGTTTATGTACCACAGTATAGTATAACGTTAAAACTGCAGCTAACTTTCTTCTTCTTTTTTTTTTTTTAAGTTTATTAGACGTAGGCTAAGAGAAAAACAATGCACAACGTTTAAGCTCAATTCATTTTATTAATTTTGTCAATAGAGATGATGGGGAAAAGGGAGAAAAAGATGAAAATAGTTGAAATGTAATTTGGTTCATAAGCACGATTGGGGATCATTACGCAGAGTGAAAGGCAGACAGGCAGGCACTAACAGTAGGCAAATGTCCTTTGGGAGAGATGATTACGTTATTGTTGTTGTTGTTGTTGTTGTTAGTTGAGAGTTTCATTTAAGTAGATTATGAGCATCATTAAAATCCGTTTTTAAGGTCCCAGCAAACATTTGTGATATCAGCCAAACCCATAGTATTTTATTTCATTTAAACGATTTCGCATTTTACTGTACGTAAAACCGATTACCAACACCCTTACCATCAATACGATATGTGCAATAAAAAATATTCGTAACGATTATAAGCAAATTCTTGTTGATTTTGAGCGTTAATTCTTGCCTTTTTTCTCATTACAATTTAACGGCGGGTATGTCAATTAAAACTGTCGTCTATAATATCTAAATACATACCTATTTACCAGTATAGTATTAATGAAACACGTTGCTAGACATGGCGAGAATGAATATTTTAATCATTTCATATGAAAGCGATATTTATTTAACACCAAGTAAACCATAAGTTAGTTAGATTTTCTAGTTTGTCTGGTTAGTCAGGCTCTCTATGAACTATAAAGGGAATAAATTAATTTCATTTACAAATACTTCAGTTAAGTTGAGTTTTATATACAAATATATATGTATATTTGTATAGATATATGTAACGTGTTCTATAGTAAATCGTTAAGCTGATTTTCTGCTTGTTAACTCTGCACATTTGCAAAACGTTCAGCAGCTAGTAAAACACGAAGAAAACAGCAAGGCTTAAGTGTTAAAAATTAATATACCTTGTTTACTAATACAGTAACAGTAACTATCCGCAACTAAAACGATAATTAATTTTGCGTTAAGGCTTTTTGGGTACGTACGACATTATTATTAAGAATAAACAAATCAACGCAAAATGATGCAAAAGATTGATTACTGACTAAAGCTAAGTTAGCAAAACACTGCTAAAAGTTTTAAACTTCAATCGATACGTAGGTTGGAAAAGTCCTTAATGTTTAGTGGATAAAGTATGGGTTGAATTTCATATTGTAGCTATGTCGTATGCGAAGGACGTGCACGTATCAAATTTATCTTTAACTTATTGAATGAAAACGCAGATCAACCTCCCAAAGAACTTTCAAAGACCTTAGCAGTTGATGACTCGACAATTTCTAGTCGTCTATATGCGATGAGAAAGATCCCAAAGGAGAGGGAACGGCTACGATATAAATTGATTGAAAATGCCAAATGAGAAATGAGTTTTCCGCGGCGTATTGTGGGTGGCGATGAAAGCTTGTTCTATTGCGACAATGCGAAGCGCAAAAAGTCATGAGTTAGTCCGGGAGAGTCATCCATATAGAAATCGACAAAGAATTTTTGTTTTCTTAAATATGACCATCCCTTCGACAGCCTAGTGGGCGTGTGCCAAACCGATGAGCGTTATGCCTTTACCGACTGAGTCCTCACTATAACTACGATCACAGAAAACTCTACCGTATTTGAGACTTGAGCCCGTGCGCTTTGACTTGTTAGTTGCGGTACTTCCCTACCCGACGACTCAGGCGCACTGCCGAAGCGGAATATTTATGGCCTTAAAGTTTTGCTGTGCATAGGCTGGGTTCAGTAAGGACGTTATTGCGGCTCGAATGGAATATTCTGACGCAACCAGCACACTCACCAGAAATAGCGCCTTCTGATTACCGTTTATTCAGACCGACACAAGGGCGACAAGAAGGGCGAAAATGAGTCGTTGACAGGATCGCTGCCAAACCAATATCGTCCTTTGGTACGGTATCGATGTGTTGCTAGAAAGGTGAGAAGAACTTGCAGAACATGGTGGAAAATATTTTGATATTTTGATATTGATTTGTAATAATTTTTTCCGATGAACGCCTTTCAGGTTAAAAAGTGGTCAAAATACATGCAAGCACCTATTATCATCGTGCGACTTGTTCCTAAAAACTCGGTGCAATATTTCTGTAGTGTATTTAGTTTGGCTTACTGAATGTAACGCAGCGGCAAAACATATGCAACAACGCTGCTTTGACCCTGACAGCAAGCAATGCTTTGTATTTTCCAAAAGTAGTTTTTACTTTTATTTAAGTCAAATATAAGGCTCTTTAATATACAACTCCTTTCAATTATTGTTTAAATTATTGAAATAGCTGCATACGCATATAATTACCTTTCGTGCGATTAAACAAGTTTTTTTTCTGTACTATTCGCTTAGGTGAAAACTTTAAATAAAATGTATATAATTATTATTTTGCACTCGGCTTAGTTGCAATGCTTAAATCTTAAGCTTATAACTCAGTTCCTTTGTGTACATAAACTTGCAAATCTATTGGTCATTATCCTGATGTTATTTTCTTACCAATTTATCATTGCATCCAATCATACAAATAATTACCACATACACATAAAACACCTGTGACCCCGTGCCTGCTCTGTGTTCACACAAATGAATTAATATCACATCTTTCTCACGTTCGCTTCTTGGT
Source organism: Glossina morsitans morsitans (assembly GCA_001077435.1). Lineage (NCBI taxonomy): Eukaryota > Metazoa > Arthropoda > Insecta > Diptera > Glossinidae > Glossina > Glossina morsitans. Next base: position 7,596 of record CCAG010011974.1, read on the forward strand.
CTCTCAGCAGTGTCGGGTGTGTGCCTGTGTTAATGTATATGTAACAAATTGAGGTTATGTGTACATAGTGTAATGATATAATAACTACACCCCCGAGATCATTAGCAATTCAAGTCAGGTTTCGTCGAAGCAATTAGGGAGAAATGCAATTATGATTGAAATCAATACCGGAGTTATAAACGGAAACCGGATGTGCATATAATCCAACCAATGTATATATGTATATGTACATACAAAAATATATGTGCACAAATATAGATATATATGTATATATATATATGTGTGTGTGCGTGTGCATGTGTGTATATGTGTGTAGATTCCTGTATCTAGACAGATGACACTCAGACAGATATAATTGTAAATAGATATGAAAGTTAGGAATTTCTATTCTAATGTATGTTTCTCTCTCTCTCTCTCTTTTGCTGTCTCTATCGCTCTGTCTCGTGGATTACTTTTGGTAAAGGGTGTCGATTAAATTAGTGTGAGTTGTGTAACACTGAATGCTCAATAAGCGTGTATCGTGTATGCCCCGTATTTAATTACAGCAACGCATTTTGACTTAATAATATGACTAATAATATGCCCGTAACAGCCGGTCGGTCGACCAGCGGCTTGATGAAAATGATTAAACGCATACAAACTTCATAGAATGTATGTACGCATGTAAAGGTAGCTACACGGGTTATCAATCACATGATTAATTTTGTGTACAGGAAATTGCTAAACGCATTTACTTTTGTTAAGCAACTTGCATATCAATGTGCACGCGTGACAATAAATTGCAGTTAATTCATTGAAGGAAGGACGACCATGACATGTTAACAAAATTTGATCTAAAGAATTTTATTTAACAATTTAATGACATTTTCAAAGAAAAAAATTATTTTTTTTTATTTTGATTCTGCATTAATTCGGTTACCACTTCCAAAAGGATAGGCACATTTTTATGCTGAAAGTTACCCAGTACGCCTTCCAAGCATTCACGCATCGGTTTAGAGTTTTCGGCGCTACTTTCTAATCCGAACATTTCGGCTGAATACTGATAATTGTGCCAATGAAAGTATTCCATAATTAATTGATTCAATAGAGCGATGCGAGAATCCTGTGCCACATCTTTGCCAACTGGTCTCTTCACCAGCGTACCTTCACTTTTTCCACGCATCATGGATACCATTTTGGCTTGCAACAAACAGCGTACTTCTTGCAAAACACCATCCTCCTCAAATTTCGTTTTAATGGTGGAATATAAATGATTGATAGCTTCCTCCTTGGTCAATACTTGTTTGGCCATTTTACTTTTTTCATAGATATTTAAAAAAAAAAATCGGGTACATATATTCCGAAATCGAAAAGAAAAGAAACCGCATAAAGTAAAACTTTGAACATTCGCTTGACGTATTATGCCTCGCCTGGTTGTATGCTATGATTGTCTTATTAAATTGAAGGCAAAGAGTTGCATTAATTGGCATTAAGAAAATTTAATTGTCAGTTTTAAAGGAAAAAAACAATGGCGGCTAATGGATTTGGCGCGGTTGTTTGGTTGAATTTAACAAAAAAAAAAAAAAAAACATAAAACGTAAAGACTTAAGCAGAAAGTAAGCGAGTGAAAAAGATATTGTCTGAAAACTTTCGGTAATGTATGGCAATTTGAGAAAAACACACCAAAGGCGTAGCGTTCAAAATTTGGTTTGGCGAATCTTACTCTCGCTCCTTTCTCCCCTCTCTCACCCGCCCCCACTTCTTGCTTTTCTGTAGTGTAAGAAGAATAATGTTTGCCTGCATATCTTGTTTTTTGTTTTCATGTTGCTGGTTTTTTGATGATTTTTTCTATTTTTTCTACATTTCACCGAAGGTATGCTCTACCGTCTTAACTTTGTATCGCCTCGTTTTTCAGTATCAGTTACAAAATTTATTGCTCTTAATGGAATTTAAAAGTTTGTTTACTTAAACGGCACCCGTTACAAGCAACGATAGAAAAGTTATACGACAAAATATTATCATCGTCATTATCAGTGGAAGGTAGCAGCAGCCACGCTAGCGTAAGTAACAAGTTAAGAAGGAAGCAGAAAAGGTGGCAACATTTTAACTCTTATTAAAATAAGATGACTTTCTCTCTCTCTCTCTCTCTCTCTCTCTGTCTCTCTTCTTTCTCACTCTCGTCATCTATTATTACAAGTTTTTGCGTGCTTGATGTTTTCGTTATTGTCATTGTTGTTCTTGTTATTGCTGTTTTTAAGGTAAACGACAATTTTACTTAAATGAATTTATGCTTAAAACGATAATCATGCAAATTAATAGTTTTTGTTTTTTCTTTTACTATGCGGTGCTGCACTTCGCATTCTCTCTTTTCTATAAAACTTTTTCAAAGGTTTACCAACAAGTCCTTTTCAAATGTATGTGCGTGTGTGTTTTACACATAGTAAAAAATGTATAAAGTTTTTTAGTAAAAGGAATAAAAAACAAGAACGAAAGTTGGAAAAGAAAAGAAGAAAGAAAGAGAGAGCGAGAGAGAGAGAGAGAAAGAGAGAGAAAGAGAAAGAGAGAAAGAGAGAGAGCGAGATAGCAAGAGTATAGAATAGAAGAAAATATTTGTTTGGGCTGCCGTCTGCTTAATGTTAAGAAAATTGCTAGATAAAAAAAAGGTTCAGATCTTCGGGATGCATTGCAGAAAAAATCACACACAAAAGAATTACATAAAAAAATTGCAGGATAAACGTTTTACTGCTTTGGCAAGCGTTTCGTTATAAGTAAATTTACTTTTAATTTTAAAAAAGGCATTATTTTTATGATTTTTGTTGTTTCTACACACTGGTTTCTATAAATGCTGGCAAACGCATGCATCTATAAATGTACCCGTCTCGTGATTCTTAACAAATATTTTCTTTGCTGAGAAAACATGAAAAAGAAAAGAAAAGCTCTCGTTGCTTAACTTTAGTAATTAAAATGGCAGACTAAGTTTATCTACTATTAAAAAAGCGAAAAAACAGCTAATAAACTATCTATGCCTGGAAGCGAAGATTGCAATATGAGCCAGTGTGCGTATATATGAAAATTGCAATTGTTTTTTTTCTTAATTGTACATAGGATCAATTAGGTTTATTTTTATTCGGATTATTTATATGTAGTAATATAACAACGAACTCAGTCGAAAATGAAGTACACGCTCACGTACGCATTAATTCATGGTGCTTAAGACCACGAAAATAATAACATCAATATTAACAACAAGAAAATTTTAGCGTCAACAACATTCAAAACATAAATAGCAACAACAAGTAAGAAAATAACGATAATCATTATATCAATAATAACAGCATCTATAGTAATAACAAAAACAACTTGGGAGGTAATACGTAAACAAAAACGACAGCAATAGTAGCGTCAACTGCAATGACAACAATAATAACAGCAGTGACAATAATATGAATATTAAGATTAATAATAAATCATCATTTGGGCCTTTTTGTTCCCTTCTACATTAGTGGTTTCTCTCCCTCTATCCTGATAATTCCAATCTCTCTATCTATTGTGCTGTAGACTGAGTATATTGCGGCTGCAACTAAAGTGAAGTTGTCCTGGGTAATGGTATAGCATTTATCGATCTGGGATGCATGTTCCAGGCTACATACTTAGAGCATAAACCGCTCGACACACAAACACTAAACGTTCCATAAATTTTTCTCTAAACCGTTTTCTTAATCTTTTGGCTTAGGTGAGCCGTTTGTGCTGCTGAATGAACTGAATTTTCTTTCTTCGCTGTAGTGCAGAAACGCTCCGAAAAATGTCGTCGTCAAGGTAAAAGCAAAGCAGGTGGCCGTGTGACATCATGGCTTCTATAAAAATCGGTAGTTGAGCAACTTAGGTTTCTCGTATCTTGGACAAAGGTGTAGTGAGTTACACAAAAGTCCGCTGGAATGACAGTAACCCGCACAGTCCAGTGGATAGTCCAGTGGATAGGCTCGCCACAGCTATGTCAGCGATCGCAGGTTCGAATTTCATTGCGGTAGACCATACGCTATAAGTAACTATATAATAATGCGCAACATTACGTTGCCACTGTTATCTGTGAGAGAAGGTAAAAAATGAAAAATAAAAGAGTTTAGAATGAAAATACTGTATTTCGATTCAGTAAGAAACAGCTATGCAATATTTCTCTTGTTTGTTATGATTAATAAATATAAGAGGTACAAATACAGAGGAACAGACAGTAAACCAGAAGTATCGAGTCTAATATATAATTAGGTAATGTTGGATAATAATCTGCATTATCTAAACAATATCTTGTCTGTAATATTCGGGGACACAAGAATATTTGATCTTCATCCCTTGCAATTGTGGTAAGTAACGCATTTGGAGAGAAGCTTTATGCTTGTCCTTTAAATTAAGGGAAGGCGGTGCTGTAACGTTAGGTTGATAAAACAACAGGCATTCCATAATAATTCAAAGACCAATCCAAAATACTATGCTAGAAATCAGGCTGTATTGGTTTGAAGCTGGAAGGCAGGAAAACATGATAAATTGTTTTTTCAATAACGTTCCATCTTGGCCATGAAATAGAGAACCGAACTGAGAAACACTAGAGATATTGGAAGCAATGAAGTGGAATATAATGTGAAACCAGTAGAATTAACAGCTAAATTGCTAGACATCGAAAAAAAGCTTTCTTACTTGTTTGTTTGGCGTACAAGAATATTTTTTTACACTTTTCTTTTACGCATTTTCGGTTTTTTCTTTTTCGATGAGAAAATTACGAACTTACAAAATGAAGTGCAAAATTTAAATGAACGGCAATTGCGAAGAAAAATGTATGCAAAGCATGAGACAATTTTCGTTAAACTAAGCGGGGAAAAATAAAAGCGAAAAAGGTGAGAAAAAGTACTGTATATACTGGGCTGAAAAGTCTCGAAGAATAGTTTGATTAACCACATAGCTATAAAATAGCGATTTCTGTTACCAATTTCCAAGCTGGGGTTGCAAAGCATCATCTTTCAATCTCTACTTATAAGAAGAAGGACATGTAACCTTCGGGAATACTAAATATTTTAGAAGTCGAACTAAAAAATTTATGTCAGATGATGAAGTGTATATTAATAGAGAGTATTGTTTGAACATGCCTTTGTCCGCGTACTATAGCAATGCAAAAATATTCCAATAGTATTTTAACGTAACCTGGAAAACTTTTGCAAATTTATAACAAGAGAACTCCAGTCGTCAGTCTCGAAGCGCCCAAAGCAATTAAACACGCAATACTGGGAATCACAGAACGTTCTAGAAAGATACAGGGCTTTATAGTGAAATTTTATGCAGGTTATCGTTTATGTAAAGACGATGTAGAAGTCATCCTATATGTGTAGCCCTTTCCTCTCAAGGCGATATATTAATGACCGACTGTATTTCTTTGCGTCAAGCACACGGTTGTATTGCAACTCGATATTGAAGTATTGAGTGTGTAACAATACATTTAAACATAATTTTCGTGTTTTTGTACTCTCCCCTTGTCGATGCTCTAGGAATTCTTGCTTTTTGGAAGGGGCAGGACATGGCTAATCACCTTTTTTTTTATTCATTGTTGATCTGCTTTTCGGGAAAAGCCCTAGAGGACGCATCTTGTTAGACGGACTAGACATAGTTCCTCCATCCTCCTTACTTACATCGATTATAAATCCAAACTCAAGGCTCATATTATCTTACATGCGGGTAAAGAAGTCAGAAGGGTTTGCATACGTGAAAACGTATTACGTCTTACGTATAAAAATGAACCAATAAAGGATAAGGTAAACATTAGCTGAAAATAGGACAGTCTTCAGACTTTTCAAACAATGTACTTCCAATGTTGCGGACACATATTTATGTAAAAAGAGTCTGCAGTGACTCCTGTAGTTTACAGGTAAAAGTATTTGTTTACGTACTTGCGATACGTTTTGTTTTTTTATTTAAAAAAATTTTTCATTCTTTAGTGTAAATAAATGAAAAGAGAATTGGTGTTTTACTCAAGCGTAAACTAAACACTAGAAACATAGCAGGCAGTCAGCAAGGTAAATAAACAAAGCCATCGGCAATAGGTTCCTTCCTTTTATTATTATTTTTATATTTTTTCTGAAGAGCAATTCATTCAAAAAATTGCACATTTTTGTTATTCAAATACGAAGCTATGTACTGACTGTTTGGAAATACAAAGAATCGTGATAACGTCTAAAGTTTTGTACGTGTAATCACGTTGCAGGATGATAGTGTTGATGTTGTTGTTCAACTTGTTGTTGTTGACTTTGATTGTAGCAGCACAGACAGACAGATTACACATAATGCAAAGATTTTACAATATTCTCTTAGCAATGAAGGTGACACAACAACAAAAATCTCTTCAAACAGTTCCGTTTGAAATTTTTGCAGCTTTGTTTGCAATTATTTTTATAGACACATCATCAAATTATTTATTCGCTGGATTTTTTTTTTCTACAATTTCTAATATTTATCGACTGAAGAATGTGTTAACAATAAGAACTTTTTTATGCCCATGAGTGAAGAACATTGAACACTCACATATATTGATCGCAAATTCTATAAAGCACATAGCAAAAGGTATAGAAAGAAGTGCTTGGATTAAACTACCGTTGTTGTTGCGATAATTAATAAGCAATTTATATATCGATGGATGATCTTATCTCGCTGTAAAATAATTGCGATTGTGTTGACAATTGCCATATCAAAGATAATAAATTCACAGAGAAGAGTGACTAGTTGTTTTGACCTGCTGTGGAAGCAATAGAATATTAGTTCGCTAAATTCTTTAGTAGAGCAAGCAATGGCTTGAAATGCATTTTTTATTTATATATTTTAACAGTTAACATGCAATTTAAAAAAAATTTAAATATGGTTTCAAAGTTTAGATTGTCTTGGAAAGTTTAGCATTTTAGGGATAGAGTATAGTTCTTTGCATTAAAGAGAATTCTGAATGTTTTGAATGATGGAAGATTCGAGTTCTTGAAGAAGAGAATTCATCAGAATCAGAGTATATAGAAGGTATATTTTTGTCATATCTTGTCACAATGTTGATGAATGATTTTGGTGCGACCTAAACGTAATCTAATTAATTACTAAATGCGATGTCTTTGAAGTTTGCCGTTATTATTATTGACTGATCTATGCCAAGATCAATTTTTGTTCCAGAGTATTTGTGTTTCTTCATACGTATGACGATTAATGAAATGTTTTATATCAGAACAATTGAAATAATTAATAATGTGTGACGGGGATGAAAGAGACAATTTAGCTAACTTGGCTGCAAAGTCAATGCTCGAAATATTTTCATGGCATTCGCATTAGAAGAGTACGATTATACATACGATACAATATATTTATGTTTTTTCCATATATTTTGCAAATAAACTGATCAAGTACGGATTTAAAAGACTGCCGGATAGTTTAGATTAAATGCTCGCCTCTATTAAAAGTTTTAGCGCCCTTGAGATTTGAGCCTGCGACCATCGTGTTGTTGTGATTCTTTGCGATTTCGGCTCCGCACGCGGATAACACAATATATGTAAAATCGATCATTTTTTCCAGCTAGTCGTTGCGCAAACTTCGCTTGCATATAGCTACAAGACAATCATATGCATTTTGCTGGAATCGTTTAAAAAAAAAGGCTGAAGTCCGGTTCGGTAGTTTCACTTGGAAGGCATAGCTACTTGCAAAAGCAAGTACGATTTTCCTAAAAGCCTAGTTGAACAAACAGAAAGAAAATGTTAAAGACTACGCTTTGCAAACAAATATTTAACCATTGCATTATCATGATAATAAAAATTATTATAAGACATAAGTGTTTTAAGACTTTGGTCTTAGAATTTATTGCTCTTACCAAGTTAATAATAGTAATAATAATTCTAACAATAATAATAGCAATAATAATGATAATCATAATAATTATGATAATAATTATTGTTATACATACGATTTCACAGATTAAAATTCTTTATAGCTGGCGTCTAAGGTTAAATTAGACTACAGAAAATATGGGGAAAATCCGCAAAAGTCCCTTTCGTTGGTCAAACTGTGACAACAACAATCGTTCAATAATATTCGCAAGTATTGTACATACCATCTTCACGCAAAGAAAAAGCTAAACAAAATTTATAAATATTTGCGAGATATATGGAGCAAGTGCATGACGTTGGCAAAACAGTATATCAAATAAATGTAAAAAGATTTCTAAGGAAACGACTATTTATAAGGTATCAAGACCGGTATCGGAAATATATAATTTCTTTGAAATATCTTTCATCGCTACAAGCGACTATAGATATCATCGTTTCGTGAAACAATAATTTTCCTTACAACTCGTGGGCTGACCTCATGTTATAAAATGATTTCATGACACCACAAATTTGAACTTTTTGCGGTATGAATAAAGCAAATGCTTTCTATCAACACCGAAAACCATACAGGGCTGAAGGTCCACATAGCTGAACTCTATTTAAAATTAAAACAATTTAAAAATGCACAGGTGACGTTAGAGGAGCACGAAGATATATTCAGACATTCTTTTGGAAACTAAACGATAAACAATTATATATAGAAATGTAGAAATAGCTCCGCCCCTTCTTTCCTCCTTGGAATTTCAAGATAATAAAATTAAAATTTTCGTCAAGTGCGTATAGAGAAACTGAGTAATTTTGAATGTTTTGCTTTACTCGCACACAGCACACAGCTCTTTTCAATGACTTTTGTATTTTAACTGAATTCCACATCCTTCGTTGTACACAAAGAACCTTAGGTGAAGCGTACAACCAAAGTAGATTTTGAACAATAAATAGCAAACAAAATTTGTATTCTTTCAGAGCCAGATCTGGCAATCGAGGCTTATCAGAAAGCTTTTAATCTACGCCCACATGATACCCACCTAGCTGACAAGCTTGGGCGTCGCAGTTGCGATACTCAAGTACCAAATTTTGTAATGACGAATTATTCAAAAAACGTTGCGAGCACAATGCGTTTTTGTAACAACAATAACTATTTGGTTCAAGAATATTTTCCTCGACCAGATTAAAGCTGTTGCTGATAGTTCAAAAACCTATCGTGTAAACGACATACTAAACAGGCACTACCGATAGTTCAGGAAACCTTAAATGTTTAAATACAAACTCGATTTCAATTTTTTGTGTAAAATTTCCATATTTATTTCATTTTTAACTCACAAACAAATCAAAGGAATAAGGGGATAAAGGGAGGGCCTACGTCACCTGTGAAACTCGTTATTGCAAGTGTCAATGACAATTAACTGATTAGATGATTCTGTGACTTACTTCATTTCAGTAAATTGGCGTTCTTGCGTATAACTTTAATCATTGATTCAGCCTGAGGATTAGAGGAATCTCTTAAAAGGCCTATTACATCGGCAATGCCGTTGTGAGGGCGGCTCTTTTCAGATTTGGTTACTAAGCCATATAAAACACCAGCACAAGCACCACGTTTACCTTCCCAATTCTCAGGACTAGGGTCCAATCTAAAGAAACGAGATAAAATTTAGACTAGATTTTATTTTGTAGATTAGGTTTACTTTTCTAGCATATCGAAGGCTTTAGCGGCTACCCAGAATTCTCCACATTTGTAACATTCATTCGCTATCATTTGTAATAATAGGAATGCTTCTGAACTTGAGTCACGTGTTATAAAAATATTCCAAGCCTGAAAAGCCCGATATTATTACTTATTGCACAGAATACTTCTTATTAGCTTACTAGCTCTGGACATCCGGAATGTATGTGACACTTCGCTAGGATCATGCAATATGTATGTTGATTTTTCATTTCAATGTCATTTATTTGCGTTAGCAACTCTTCGGCTTCTTTATAACAACCCGTAGCGCATTTCGCTTGAGCAAAATTATAATTGAATATATCATCGTTTACGAAATAGCTGCGTATCGAATTCATGTAAACCAAAACTTCTTCGAACTGCCCGTATAAAAAGAAGGCTGAAGCCATAGCTTGGCGTCCCGGTATAGTATCACATTCAGTCGTCGAGCTGCCAACTAAATGTAAATTTTGTTGAGCTGTTTTTATATGCTCTTGCTAGAAAATTCGTTTGTAGACCTTGTTCAAAAGTATTGAGAAGAGAGAGATGTTAAAAAGAAAGGTTTACCGATTTCAATTGTTGACCCAGAGACGCATGTACAACGCCCTTCAATATATATTCATGAGGTATCGTGGGCTGCATTTCTTTCAAAAGGGCATGAGCTTCCTGAACCTCACCATTTTTTAGATAGTAAATAGCCAAATTTAGTCGGGCTTCTGGTATAATATTCAGTAGCGTAGGAAAAACTTGCAGAGCACCTTCACCGTTACGAAACACTACCAGATTATGACGTATCAAATCAGCACCAAATGTACCATTGTCCGAGATATTCTTAATTTCTTGCTCAGCTACGCGGCCGCTAAATAAGCGAAAACGATTGCACGCCTTCAGATTAATAGCGATGGTACTGTCTGCATACTTAGTTAGATAAACGTCTAAAACTTCTTGGGCCATGTCGTAATAGTCCATTTTATAAAAACACAATGCCAAATAAACATTAATGGCGGTATAGTCCCTGAAAAATATCGTACGTAAAAAGTTATGGATGGTTTAAAGCAATGTTTTCAATGGTTTTCCAATTTTTAACTAATGAGTTATGATAACATTACCTTGCATGTGTATTTGTGACATGACTGAGAATTTGACATCATGCTACAAGTAATTGTAGAGAATTGTATTCAAATGTTTTCACTTGGTTGTTGATTGCAGATAGAGCCGCTTTGGGCCACAACCTATACTTTAGCTTGTACATAGGAAGATAGATTTGCGGACGTAAAAACCGATAGTGTGGGTGATGAGAACCACACGACGAAGAGACACATGGCGGACAAAGAGGGAACGTATAAGTAGGCACACAAGCAGACATAAAGTCAAATAGTCAGGCATATGCGGACAGAGCTACGACTACGATAGGTACTTGCCTGTGTTCGAAACATACAATGGATTCAATATTAACCTCGTTGTGGGTGCAGGTAATTGTTACTAAACGGGAGCTTTACACCACTTCCTACTTACTTATTGTCAAGCAGTAAGCGTTTGTAAATATCTACAGATTCTTGATAGTGGGCTCTTAAGTAATGCATTGAGGCTACACTCAGCTGATCCTCTACTTGAAGTTGTAACTTCTCCAATAAGTTCATTACTTCCTCTTCATTATTGAACTTGTGAGCTAAATGAAACATTAAACGTAGCTTCAAAGCTGTGTTGGGTATTTCTTCAATTAAATTTTGAGCGTCTTCGTACATGCCCAAGTAAAACATGCAGACTGCTTTATTAAGGATAAGATCCTCAACGGCTGGTTCTAATTGTTGTATATGTTGATATTGATCCAAAGCTTGCTGGTAGTCACCCAAGTGAAAGTAACAGAAAGCCAACCATTGTTCAATGATGATTTGTTTATCCTGGTCTTCAGAGTCGAGAGTGAATTCCAAGAAGACCTTCGCTCCGGTATAATCACGTTTCATAATGAATTCCTCTAAGGAAGGCGGAGCAGATTTGCTAGCATTAGAATTAGGCAAATGTCGTGAAGATGCCGAATCGTTTTTCCCTCGTGAGAGAATCTAAAATTTTTATTTATTTATTTTTAATATTTTTATAAATTTAAGAAAGTTGAGAAAAAGTTTACCATTTTCTTAGTGAAAATTAACGCCTTTCTCTTTCGTTAAAAATTAAGCAAATGAAATATTTGTTTGGATTTAAGTTGCTTTGCATTGTTGCTAGGGTTACAAGGGAAGGCAAATAAGTTTTGCGAAAGCTTAGTCTGGAAGCTCGTTTACATTGCGAGAATTCATTTCGGTAAACTGCCTTATCTGTTGCGCTTTTGTAAGAGTTGGAAAAAGGAACCTTAATCGACTTGAATGTACCGCCTTGTACCGACTTTCGGTTCAGTTCAGTTAAGAATATTTAATATTGAAATTCTCAATTTTATTGAACTACCGGCCTGATTGAACACATCATAGGTAGAAGGTAAGTGGAAATGCGTTGCTTTGAATTAATACAAGACCCATTAATATTATCATTTAGTCTTAAATCATTTTGCAGATGATTTCTGTTGTTTTGTTAGCTTTACAATAAGCTTTGTCTTATTTCTGCATCAGCAGAACTTCAGGTTTCAATTGATAGAAAAGGGGGGAATGGAAAAACATAGGTGCTACACCACAATAACTATTTCGGTTCTATTACTCTTAATAGCAGATAGAACACCAACACAGAGAAAATGCTCGGAATCCAACACATTGTCCATGGATTGTTAACGTTTTGTTTTGCATCTTCATTACAGAAAATTCGTGAAGGGTGAATGCCATTGGCTTGTAGACATGGAGAAGTTTACCCTTTCAAATAAATATTTACATAAAGTTTTGTGGGATTTTATAGAAAAGGAAATGTCAGGGTGTATGTGCGGTCGCGAAGCCAACAAGTTAGGCGTTATATGTTTTATTTTTTAAAATTCAAGATTTTATTGAAGCACGCATATGAAAGTTCATACGTATCCAAGTTATCTGCCGTACACTTGAGTGCATCTTGGTTATACACTTTTACGTATTAATAAAAAAAGCTTTCAATATTTATATACTGGTTTTTGAGAACAATTTAATATTCTGGTTTCTGATCATTTTCTTGCTTGAAAAAGTCATTTATCGAGAAAAATTGGTACAATTGGTATGTAAATCAAAATATTTTCTATCATTTTGTGCAACTGTTTCCCATACTTCTGGCAACATGGTGATACAATGTCGATAGAACGTCATTAGTTTGGTAGCGATTTGATTATCGATCAGTTTTTGCACTTCCTGTACATTTCGGAAGCAGCAGGACCTCCCATTCGAGTTGCAAAACTGTATTTTCGACAACTCTTGCAACGTGTGGCCGAGTGTTGTCATGCAAGACATGTTTTGCTCAATTTGTTTAATTGCAATAGCAGTTTCACTGGTTTCACGGTTTTAGCATCTCAATAAAACCTTTTCCACCATACGTACAGCAAACCTTTGCGGCCATGAATATTCTCAATGTGAATGCATTTCCTGGATTAAACGATTGTCGTAGCAGACCCACTTTTCACCGCCAGTTACAATACGCCGCAGAAAATTTTTATTTTTTTTTGCCTGGCAAGCATTGAAATCGCGATACTGAAACGGTTTAAAATGACATTTTCAGCCAATTCGGATCGCAGCCATTTTTCCTCCTTTTGGATCTTTCTCATCCCATGCATACGTCTAGAAACAGTTGATTTATCAATTGCTAAGCTGTTCGAAGGTTTTTTGAGACTTCGGTCCAATAAGTCTTGCAATTTATTATCATCGATCTTTTTTGGTCCTCCAAGCCACTATTTGCCATTGACTCTTTTAAACTTTTAAACCCTTAAAACCAAATCCGACAATTGGGTTATGATGGAGAAATATCGCCATAAGTTTGTAAAAGTCTTTTACGGGCTTCGGCAGCAGATTTCTTCAAATGAAACAACAAATGTAATGAACTTCGCAAATGCGGTTTCCAGCTTGTCCACGAATAGCGTCTACTTACGCTAGATAACACAATCATAATAAATGGGGGAGTATATAGAGTAGAGAAAGTCAAAGATCAAAGTCATCGTGTACTTCGCATTACTTTATCATTTTCACCAAAAGATGACGCTGATCAAAATACATGTAAGCGCCTATTATTATTAACGAGAAAATGCATACACCTTTTATAAATATTTTCCAGCTTATAAAAGTGTGATAGCCCGGTGAATGATTATAGCGCTGAGATACGACGAGTGCAAATTAAGTGAAATATTAATAACTTCCGTATGTTGTGCCAGATATTGCAAAGGTTCGTGCAAGTTGCTTCTTTGGAACTTGCATTGTTCTGAATACGTCTGATCTGTAACTACTCGTTTCTGGAATTAATTGATAGATATTGTAACAGTCTGAAAAATTTTGCTTACTTACTACAAGTCTGGTTTTTTAAGACAACCCACCTCTAAGATTTTGGGGCCACTTAAGATGTAACACCATTGCAACTGCCTAACAAAAGCGCATTTTAAAGATTCTCTGGGAGGAAAGAAAATGTAATAGAATAGTAACGTTTGCGACACTATAAAGCATATGTTTCTATCCAATAAAAAAATTATGGGCTCGTCAGCTAACTTTGTGTGGACAAGGCCGATTGGCTCCATTTTTGGACCTGGAATGCAAAGTGTCTCGCGAAGCGAAGAAATGTGGAAAATTGCAGTCTTCGAGCTTTAATAATTTCCGAGTAACGAGCAAAAATCCAAAAATTTTTGTTTAAAAAAATGGTTTGCGTTCAGTTTACCCCCTATTGCGCGCTTCTTCTCTGACCGATATGGCCCATTTTTAATATTAACCTGCGTGCAGAAACTTTCAATGTTTCTACTAAACATGAAGTCGACATCTTCCTTTTTGGCGACGGGAAGAGTGCCAACAACACATACCACACAGACACACAGACGCAAACGAGCTACCTGTCGAACCGTACGTTGGCGTATGAAAGCGACAACGGCTCAGAACTGTCTAAGATATCAGCAGGTGTCCCATGTCCCCAATATCATGTATGACGACGTCCTGAAGTTGCAGCTGCCCACCGACGCAACAAGTATTGGGTTCGCCGACGACGTAGCGATAGTGGTGGTCGCAAAGCAAATTTCAGACATAGAAGCGAAAGCTACCGAGGCAATCATGCGCATCCGAGGATCATGCGCAGCTTGGAGCGCCATAGACGCGTTCGCTAGCAATACGCTCGTGGAACGATGGCGGCTTGAAAGACAGCAGGTGGACAGCAGAGCGAGTGGAAGCCAATAGTGTATTCCACTGAGGTCCCACCATTGGTAGCGTGTTAATGACAACCAGCCTCCGCGAAGTAATACCTAACGGCGGTCCCGCGGGGGAGAGTGGTAGAAGAAGTGTGTGGGGGGGTAGTTTTTAGTACGTAAGCGCCATGGATGGCGAATCGTGCATGCTGCTACTAAGAACAGCAGTATCTTTTGAAGATTTTCTACCTCCTGCTCACCGAGCAAAAAAAAAAAAAAAAAAAACAGACACAAACACACACGGACGGTCAAACATGGCTAAGTGAACTCAGAATTTCACGCTGATCAAGAATATATATACTTTATAAGGTCTCTGAAGCTTCCTTTTGGATTTTACGTATATTTTGGAAAAAAAACAAAATGAGTATAGCCCCATCTTACAGTGGTGGGTATAAAAAATAAATCTATTCCGACGATAAAAACGGGGGGAGAGAAGCTAAATTTATTGTATTTTATCTTTTTCATCGCGTTTGTCTTAATATGTTTGTAGTTGCGTTCAACTTATCGTTTCGGGAACAGTTTTCATTTTTGGATAAATCACGATTCATGCAAAAATTCATATTTTTCATTGATCGTACTGAACAAGCGCCTAAAAAGCTACAACAAATAATGGCTTCTAGCAAAATTGAATCGTTTTGTATTACTTTTATATCAAAACTTTCCCACTCATTATACTTTTATAATATTTGTGTCTTTAATAAGTGAAATAAGAAAACTTTTAATGGTCATTTCTTTTAAGGTATATCTAGAAAAAGGCCGAAGGTTTGAGTATATATAAAAATGCTTTTCATATACTGAGAAGAAGAGTGAAGCTGGTTGAGTCTTGAAACGAATGTTACACTACCATCACCTATGCTATGTACATTGCAAGGTTTTTTTTCTTTAAAATATGATGGCATGCCGCTTAGCGGTTAAGAACTATTTTTGCACTCAACTTTTAATTATCTTTTTGGTAAAAGAGTTTCGCATTTTAGGCTGTTATCTATTATAACTTAAAATTGAACTTTCCAGTAATTGCAGCCCGGTCAGGTCCATTTTCAAACTTCAATGGAGCAAATTAGAAAATATAAAATTCTAGAAGTGTACGAATTTTTTTGACATTGGGATGTCCAATAATTGACGTCCACTTGATGACGAAAATATATATTTTGCGAAGTTTCCGCTACGTGTATGTACCCATCATATTTAGCGTGCGCCTATCTTTTGTCTTTCAACAAGAAGAAAAGTTACAATAACCTAGGAGTGATCTTTGCATTTTAACTTTCAAGCTGTTCGTATTTTGAACAATTTGTTAACCAGGAATACCTCTGTTTTCAAACTTTGTATGGCCGTGACAAATGATTGGCGCATGGTACCATATACGATATCGTCCGTTAGACATATACTAAGAATATTCACGATTTGCAATTTCAACAACAAGCAGATGGAGATCTTGTTGTGATTGAGTGTCTATATGTATATGTGTATTTATAACTTCTAAGATTGTAAGCGTGCATTTCCGAGTGTGATGATAGAGGTGGCATAGTATTATTCTTCGGTGCTACAGAAGAAAAGAAAATAGCATGCGTAAGATTTTATTCACAAAAGATTGATTTATTTTCTCCTTTCTATCCAGCACCCAAAAGAATATGTATATTCATTTTGTTAAAAGGTTTGCAACGACCAGATGCTACAAAGCCTCCACCAAGTATATACATTGTTGTTCTGAATCGATTTAATCATGTTCGTCTGCGCGTCTTCGTAATGTCTTTTGTAAACGTTGCCTTGTTGAAGTCAAAGCCAAGTCTGCAGTGAGATTACCTGAGATGACCTCTTTTTTTTTGTTTTCTACGCTCATTACTTGTAAACTCACGTACGATATGCAACGTAAAAATAGAAATTTTCACGAACATTCTACAAAATTGGTAAAAATCAGCCATGTCCACGCAATATGATAGAATATTAAAAGTTTGTTTCTTCGTTTTTTCTTTAGCGTTTTTTAAGAATAAAAGTGATTGGTATAAAATATTTATTCACAGCCGAAAATGGTTTTCTTGCTTGTTACATCTACCACTGCAGGGTGGGTGTACACCCCCAAAGGAAGCTCAGCGACCCTGTAAAATATATAGATTCTTGAAACCTAAATCGATCGATTTACGTCTGTCCGTCTGTGTGTTGGTGTTTTTTGGCATTCTTCTGGTCCCAAAAATTAAGATATCGGGTTCAAATTTAGCAGAAACATTGGAAGACTTGCATCCAGATTGATATTGAAAATGGGAAAAATCGATCAACGAACACACCCAGAGAAAAGCGTCAAGTGAAAGAACCACTGTTTCTCTAAGTAGAAAATTGTGCGTTCTTGCTCGTTGCTCATAAACTATGAATGATAGAAAGCTGCAATTTACTATTCATGTTCAAAATATAACAAGTCGGCAAGGCCCACAGTTAGTGGTTATAAGTTACAAATAATCAAATTTTCTTTTTTGGACTTTTTCGGACGTTTTCCTCTTTCCTAAGTTATCACTTAAAACTTGTACAACTCTTTAATACTAACGTACTAATAATGACTCGTAGAGAGGTACGAAAAAAACCTTAGCCTAGCGTGATAAAATTAGTGTTGATAAGACAATATCAATAGTGGCCCAAGCCGAATAGGAATTTTTTGCTTGTTCATTTTTTTATAAGAAAGTGAGCAAAAAAATAAATAAATTAAATATTTTAAATATGGGAAATAAAACTTTTTGATGCTCCTTTTTACGAATAAAATCATTTTAATCGTAATATCATAGTAAAATCCTATAAAGAAATTTATGAAACATTTGAGACACCAATAGCTTCTATAAAGCTGTTATTCCTGCACTTGTCACTTGTTTAAGGCCTAATATGTTTATGTTGAAAATTCATTTGGAAAGTGCTCTCATCTATTAAAGGTGAAGGTTAATGTAAGCAACTTTAGTTATATTATGGCCAGAAAAGTTACAGTAAAGGCACTTAAGTCATATTTATAGATTGACACTCTTAAGCAAGAGGCTTATAAATGTTTTATGGTAATACATATAAAACAAGAAAGAAGAAATCTGTGGGCTAAAAAATACCATCAATATACCTTAGTAAATTATATCTTACCATAAAAAGCTTTTAGTTGATACCTAAGCATTCTGCGCTAGCATAACGAAAATGAAACATGAAATATATAAAATACGAAAAAAGAAAAATAATGTGGAAGAGATAGATACCATAGAAAATAATAGTTAAATTTGTTGCGGTTTATGAGTTTTTATTATAATTTCCTTTGAAAGCAACACTATAGGTGGTCTGCTTTAAGCCCCCCCTAAAAACTCACACCGTCACTCCGTAAACAATCAGCAAGAGACGTTAAAAGTTAAAGAGAAACAATTTTCGTTTTCTTTTATATTCTTTACCTTAAGATAAGAGCAAATTAAATTTTTCATATCGTTTGCCAAGCGTAGCAATATGGAAAAAACTATAAAACTCTAAATAAAGTCATTCAGTACATACAGACGCTAATCATGGAATGCTCAAAATTGCCTTTTCGACATTTATTACCTGCATTTGTTGTCGTTGCTTGGCAGGCGAAAAGAGAAGAGTTTTCTGTGGCATAGTGTGACTGGCGATGAAGTGTGGATCTATTACGACAATTTCAAGCGTGAAAAGCTATGGGTTGATCTAGGGGAGCCGTCCCCATCGACACCGAAGCGGAATAGCGCTGTGCATTCGTGAGATCAGCAAGGTGTAGTGTGTTACGCGCAGCTAAAACCTGCTAAATGATACTATTATTGCATGCATTTACCGACGCCATTTGAACAAATTGAACGATGCATTAGAGCAAACTAGAGAAGCAATAGCGGCGAAGTCATCCTCTTGCATAATAACGCTCGGACACACGTCGCATGTGTTTTCAAGAATAAAGTGTTGCAGGTCGGCTGGAAAGTTCCCCATCGTATTAAGCGTACTCACCGGCTATAACGCTTTCTGATTTGATCTGTTCTCAAGAAGTGCGAAAATGGCTCGATGACTGGATCGCTGCCAAACCGATATCTCTCTTTCGACACAATATCGTCACGTTGCCAGAAAGATGTGAAAAAGTTTTAAAAAATGATGGAAAATATTTTGATTAACCCTTTTTGTGCCAATTTTTT
>CCAG010011976.1:0-20910 GCA_001077435.1 Glossina morsitans morsitans
GAGGGACGGGGGGGGAGAAAAAAGGGCGCAAGATGGAATTACCCTGCATAAGCACTTATCGCAGAAACATTTTTTGTTTGTCATATTCAAGCAAATGCACACAAGCAGGTGTTTGCAAACTTACAGTAAGGTTGCTTTTGTCCCTGGGTTAAACACGGAATATTATTAATCAATAATAAACTTTAAGCTACAAAAGTATTCATTCATACAGCCTTCGATAAATGGGCGTCGAAAATTACTAATTATACCAACCACACCGCAGTAAAAAGTTTTTTCCTTCGCTTATAAAAGAAATTAGGCAAAAACCTTCTTTATAAGAATAGAGGTTTATTTTATAACACATCACTAAACAGCCAGTTGTAACTATATAGGGTCTCTTGCCACCTGCAAAAATTTGTCGGGAATTATTTCCATTGCTATGCCGTTGTACTGTACGTATTTACGTAAATAGCAATTTATAAAACTACTATTCAAATTTTCATAAATGTATGTTATCCAAACATTATGCAAGTGTGCGTGCGTGTAGAACATGGCTACATGACTGTGCGTGTCATCGTGTATATGTATTTATATTTGCCAAAAAATACTACTTACTATAACATGTCGATCGATAACTTCCAGGACTGAAATATGTCGACTTCAGAAAGAGCTAACCCTCACACTGCGCCTGTCAAGACTTCACGTCATTTCGATCATCTTTTATTTTTAAAAGAAAGGAAAAATTTTAATTTCTTGTGTTTATTGAAAAAAGAGTTTCGATCGCGGGGAAGGGCACCTTTCTAATCCAGACTTCAAAAATGTGTTGACCGTCCGTTAAAATTAAGAATTTTTACGTGACTTGGTGATTATAAACAGCGGTTTATACCGCCACCTACGATGTGGAGCACGGTGAATTCCATATTTGAACATGAAAATGCCAATTTTCCACAAGGGCTTTCGCCTTTGCACACAGTGCCTCAAAAATACATACAAGTCACAAGTCGATGGTTGAAAAGGAAGTTGCATGCATTGAAGTTGGAATTGCTACCCCACCCATCGTCCTCTTCAAATCTGCTTCGCAGCGAGTATTACCAATTCGCAAATGTCAAAAGGATGATCAAAAGAAAGCGAATTAGACCAAACGATGAGGCCCTTGGGTAAGCTGAAGCACATATCGAAGGTCTTCGCGAATAGTTCTCTTAAAATAAAAAAAATTGTATTTGACCGTAACCAAATCTCCCATCATCGAAAGTTGGAAAGAACGGGTGTGCACCCTTGCCTTAAAAAAGACCGGAGAAAGTGAAACCGATATCCAATAATAAAAATGGCAGGTGGTATTTTTAAACAGATACTCTTAAGATCACTAATGCAACATAGGTCAAAATTTTTAGCGTTGTATTTGTGGTAATTTATAAGCAACGAGCGAAATACTCAACTTTTGCTTTTTATGTTGTACTGCAGGCGTGTCCTTTCGGCCGATTGAACTTATTTTCAATATCAACCTTTAGGCAAGAACTTCTAAACTATTTGCAAAAGTTGAGCCCACACCTTGGTGTGAACGGTTAGCGTAGGCCTTACATAGCCAGATAGGCGTGTATGCATACATTGATTCAGATTTCGGTACGGATCAAAAATAGATATACTGCGTCGAATGTTGAAAGCTTGCCGCTGGGTGCTGCAAATGTTTTATACGAAAACGGAATATACGCGCAACGTTCTCTGGTGGGTATAGAAAAGAAAATGTTAGGGAACCGTTGGACAGAATGTATTATTTTTGAAGCAGACGATGTTCAAGAATAAAGGCGGAGTTTTCAACAAAATAAGAAAAAAGTTATTTTCTTACTAAATCCCGGAAATTTTTGAAGAATGCATTATATGCAGATACACATATTTATATATATAAATACTTTTGTACGTTCATTTATGCATATATACTTATATACATATCTGTATATAGGTAATGTATGTCTGTAAATAAATATAAATGCATACACACGTAAACGTATAATACGGTCACGCATCACGTATGTGCATTTGCAAAGATGAATGTAACTGAAAACTATAAATGTTTGTGTATGTGTAATGGTACCGATTACCCAAATACATGCATGTCCACCCATATGCTATATGTATGTAGAAAAGTTTCTCTTAGTCTACTATATGTGCAAATATACGTTAAAATATGAAAAACGTGTTGCAAATGCAATACTGTTGTTGTTGTTGTTATCGTTATCGTTGCCCTTGTTTTTTTTTTTCCATTTTTATCGTTGTAGTTACGTTGGCACATTACAATATTGTCTGCCATATTCTCGGGGCGTGTATGTTTGCAATGGCAGTGAAAGTTCAGCCCTAACAGTAAATATAAAATGCATGAGCATACATGCGATTGTTGCTTTAGATGTACGGCTGTTTAGTTTTTTTTTTTTTTGTTTTCGACCACACTCATGTATGTATATTTTCGGTTTAGCGTCAACAAAAACAAACAAGATGCCACGATAAAATTTTAATTAGTACATAAACTGTTACTTTTCTATGTATAAAAGCGCGTGTATATGTGTTAGTATTTGTGTGTATATTTGTGTTTATGTGTGGATTTAGTCACATATTACATCAAAAAACTAACTAATGTCCTAACACACGTTCGTACGATATACGCACGATATAGAGAAGAAGAGTAAGAAATATTTTTGCACACATTTGTGGCATTGAACTGTAGATGAAAAGATTTTTGACACATTTGTTAATTATTTACTGTAAGTCTAATGAGTGCTTCACGTAAGATAAGATATTAATTTAATTGAATTAATGTCTTTAAACTGCATTAAGCACTTATCGCTACTCTGCAATGCATGCCACATCAAATAAGAAATGCTATTATTGTTAACATTAAACTAAACAAATTTGCGATACGTACTACACTTTAAAAATACTCCACCCATTCATTCTTATGGTAAATTACTGCATTAAGTTTTTCTTTTTATACCCAGCATTGTAAGATGAGGGTATACTCATTTTGCTCTTTCCCATAATGAATGTAACACCCAAAAGGAAGCATCAGAGACCCTAAGAGATATATATATTCTTGATCAGCGTGAAATTCTGAGTTGATGCAGCCATGTCTCTTCGTCTGTGTGTTGGTTTGTGCTGTTGGCACTCTCCTCGAAGATGCCGGCTTCAAATTTGCTAGAAACGTTGGAAGTTCCCGCACACAGGTTTGTATTGAAAATGGGCCAAATCGGTCAGAGCTAAAGCGCGCAATGGGGCGTAAATTGAACGCAATTCCGTTCTTTTGAAAAAATGGTTTTTGATTTTTGCTCGTTACACGGAAATTAAAAAAATTGGAAGGCTGAAATTTTCTGCATTTACTTTATGAAGCCCCCTACCCCTTACGTCCATGAATTTAAACCACCCGCCATGCCCACACAAAGTTAAAAGCGACTAAACTTTATTTTCTTCACTTTTTTTAAGGTTTTATGCTAATTTATCATAAGGCAAAGAAGAGCGAATGTTTAAAACTGTTTTGTACACTCCTTAAATGACGATATATTAACTGCCTAAAAATGGGTTAATTTTAAAATGAATATGGTATACACCGCGATTACTATTTTCTTAATAATGCCATCGATATGGATATCAAATAAAAGAGCTTGGAGAGTAGAATGCGAAAAACATAGTGGCGGGTATGCGAGATTCGGACCTCGCCAAATATAATTTTTTTACTGTTCTTAATTCCAAAAATTATTTTTATGAAAAGTTCGATTGCTTTCTCTTCCGGTAAATTCAAAAAGATTAGAAACAATAAACAAAAATATGAAAATATTTCGACAAATAAGTACGAAAATTATATGCGTGAACTCTTTAATGATCGTCACTTTTTTCTTAAAAGGTTCGCAAACAAAAGTAAAACAAGTGTAAAATTTCACTGGCGTGAAATGCGCCCACTGTATATAGCCCACACTTTTGTCTTTGCTAAAATGTGGGCTATGTACAGTGGACAAACTTCACATCAGTCAAAATGATGAGAAGAAATAAACAAAAATAGAAAATACAAACTTAAATACAGCAGGAAGTCATACAGAAATCTTATAAACGATTTACAAAAGTATTTATTGTTACTATTTATCACATAGTGCATGTATACTATATACAAAAAGGTACAATGCACAAAGTGTTTATAAAAAATTTGAACAGATTTCTTCAAGTGCAGATTTTTGATGTTTAGAACACAAAAGACGCTAAAACCTATCAGAGAACCCTAATTTCATTATTGTGTCCAGAGTTTATTACCGCAAAACTCGCTCCAAACATGCCATCTCCATATACGTAAGACAATGAATGCAACAATGTTGCTAATAAAATGTTCGATCTTATACACATTATATTTTTGTTTTTGTTAAACGTGTGTTGCTAAGATTACACATTACAACACATGTTTGTAATAAAATGTTTTGAATAAAACTGTGCGCGGGTGTGGTAGAGCGTCCATGCATTTGCTTAAGAAATTATATGCATGTTCTTGAGTTGTTGCGATTTTTCTAAATATTAATCAATCAATTTTTTATTTAATTTACCATTCTTGAGGTATTGAACCACTCATGGTAGCTTTTATTTTAAATAGCAACTTCCCCGCAAATATTTCAGGCTTATGTGCTATTTTTTCCCTGTCAAGAAATTAACGTTCGTACTTAATATAGTTTCTGCAGAGTAAGTTTATTGTCAACATCACTTTACAAATGATGACTTCTTACGCACTTATAGGAAGTTTCAGGGTCAGTCGGGTTTTTTTCTGCTCTTTACAAGGGAGTAGTGTTCCATATAATAACGGAATTCCGTTAATTCTTTTCATAAGTCTCTGCTTACATAATTTCATTTAAAGAGAGAATTATGAGAAGAGCACAAAGTCCAAAGTCCACTTGTATAGCGTAAGAGTGGGTTTTGCTTATGTAACTGGCTTACTTGGTGTTATGAGGGCAAGCAACAAGGCTGATGATAGAGATCAAGACAGGCGCAGTCTGCTTTGGAGGATCAGAAAAACCACTTGTTGCGGTTAATCAAAAGTTTTTTTTTTTTTTTGTATAATTAAATATGGGGGACCCCACAAAGGAACTAAAGCGTGTCAAGCGTATAGGGTGTGAAATAAAACAAGAAATATAGTGAAAAATAAATAAAAGTATATTTATTAAAAGCAGCAAAAGTATTGGAAAATGAATAAAAATACATTAGATATTAGGTCGCAAGACATATGCCAAATGTAGAAAGAAATTAAAACACATACAAATTCCATATAAAAGGAGGAAAAGGAGGAGACATTGAACGTGTTCTATTATGTTCTTATATAAAAAGATAAATTAATTTGCTTTTATTTCTTTTTTTATAATATGTATAATTTTTATGATTAAAAACTAATTTATGTACATTTTCTAGTAAGTTTTGAATCTCTTTTCCTCTTTTCCTTCCTGTGATATAATAAATGACAATAGCGTAATGAAAATTATAAAAACAATTCGAAAAATGAAAGAAAGTAATGTTCGCGGAATAGAGAAAGAGAAGATATCGCGAAGATGGGGTAAGTAAGTGAGTGTGTGTCACGCACGGTGAGTTAACGTACCAGCAAACACACGAACACATACTAATGGGCAGGTGAACAATACGAACGGACCGTAGGACTGTTAGTTAACGTTATGCGCATGTGCGTGCGCTTGTTGATTAGCAGCCAATTGACTGCCTGCTTTTTTCATTCTCTCTAAAAATTCACATTTTTTGATATGACGTCGTACCATTTATTTTTTTTAAGGACAATAGGTGACCTAAAGTAATTACAATATAATTACAATGAGTGATTCAAGTAATTAATTAAAACCATTCTCTCAAATTGAAGATTCGGGAAAATAGGAGAGAAAGCACATAACGATTTTTAAATCTGACGATTGGGGTTAGAATTAAAACATTTCATTGGCAACATTGCTGCAACATTTTGCATGAGCGGGCATGCAAATGGAGAGGCCATGTTTGTGGCGTGTTTGGCGGTGCTAGACCATGCCCAGTGTGACATCCAGTAATGACATTAGGTTTTTCTGACAAGTTTTAGCGTCTTTTTAAAACGTCTTAAAAATCTGCACTTATTTTATAAATCATAACTTAGCAAAGACATTTTTAGCGAAGACGCAAGGCTTAGAAATGTGTATTATCGTGGTTGGCTATCTTCGCTTCGGTAACAATTAGATACTTTTTTGCATTTTTATGCAAGTATTGTAAAGTCATTCATAGAAAGTTTGTGTCCTTTTGTCCAATAGGGTTGGGGAGCGAAACTATGGGGTCCCTTGGTTTACCCATAGATGTGCCGAAACCTTCACCTTTTCGTGGTGCTCCCTATAAACATTTTCTGCTGCATTATGGCTCTTTAGTTTCCTTTGGTTTTAAGAGTCGCACAGTCAATGGCAAAGAAAGGTTTAAGGCTTCTATCTATAACCTAGCAACAGGTTTTTCTCTTGGAAAGCGGAAGGGGTCTAGTCGGAAGGGGCTTTTCTTTTTTTACAAAAGGAAGCATTTCTTTCCCTATTAGGTTCTCTTGGTGGAGGTCATCTAATGATGGCCAGCGATACCAAGTGGGCTGGGGCACAGATAGGTGTGTGTTCTGTGCGACGACAACCTTGGAAGCATTATTTTCCTTGAGGAAGGATAGTCAGGCTTGGCCGTCCGGGACGTGTGGAGAGTCCGAAGGCAAGAGCGAAAAGCGTACAGTATGAGATCACCCAAAGCTGTATAGCTTGGTGTAAGTTCTGGTTTGAACGATAAGCCAAGAAATTAAAGGGTGTCCACGGGGGTCAGGTTGCCCAAAGTTGGATTGCTTTGGCAGGAAGATGCACACAACCCATCGGAATGCCGGAGAATGCCTTCTTGCCTGACTGCTGGGTACGGCCCTTCGGGGAGTATTCGTGGTGGCTGTGGTTACCCCAAAGTCTCGCGGGGAGCTATTGAAGAGGTGCTTAGATAGGCCTCGACGTAGACCACTAAGCGAGAATTTGGCCCACACCCATCTTCTATTGCGGTACTTCAGGGTAGAAAGGCCCCCTTCAATGGGGATTGTCTTTCTCCCTGAGGGGTCGTCAATCAACTTACCTCGATTGCCGATGGTTGTAGGCAACCCGTCTGATTAAGACTCATGTCAGGTGCAGACGTAAAACACACAGAGCGATCTGTCCAATAGGGTCATTTTCAATTCCAGTTTGCTTGTAAGCTTTTCCAAACGTTCTTTCTAAATTTGAAGCCGATATCTTGGTTCTGCGACTACAAAAATTATCCCCGCAAACAATGCACGACGGAGGGGAATGCTTAGAACGATTCAAAAGTTGGAAGTAATTCCTAATATGATTTTGTTGGTAGGTAGAAAAGTTAAATTTTCATGCTTGCTGGTAAATGGAGGTAAATGGAAAAAGCTATTTCGACATTTCTGAGAATTAACCGCTCAATTATGCCACCTAAGATATAGGGACAGGAGGAAAGAAAATGTTCTTCGTCAATTTTTATATACCGAAAGGTCTCCAACCTTTTTCATTTTTATTTGTCTCAAATCCTTTACATATCCGTTCCTAATTATTTAACATTATTTTTGCCTCCATGTAATGGTTTATCGTTGGTATTTATACCCTACTCAGCTTGTGCTACACATTCAATTTATGCGGACGTAAGTAACACGCAAGAAGGGCTTGAGAGGGGGTGGTTGTATGCGGAGGGGATCAAAACTGGTTCCACCCAACTTCAGTTTTTGCCATCAATTTTGAATGTCGAAATGCTATTAATTAGCGATTTTTCTTCGAAAATTTTGAAATTGTAATTTTTCCCAAACAAAATTAACATAGAGGGTCGTCGCAAGAGTGGTCTCATCCAATACATTTTGGGTAGGATTCGCTCTTGGACTAGAACACGTGGGCATACTAAACTTCGCCAAAACAACTCAAAAATTGCGGCTTGCAGGTTGAACACAAAATTATATGGGTAGGCAGCAGATGGACATACATACCTAAATCGACTCAGAAAATGATTCTGAATCCATCGATGTGCTAACAGACGAGTTTATTTTAAGCTCTCTCTTATGGTTATATCGGTACCAACTTAAAATACACTGCGCGATATAATTATGCTAAACCGGTTACAATTTGAACCAAACCGTGATAAATTGAACGAAATCGGGTAGATAACAAGCCGAACTCAGTTTTTTGCAACGTTTCCACAGCATGCTTCTTTCCTAACGTTTGGTCAGACCACACATTATTAAAAAATTAAAATGAATGTTTTTGTTATCGCAACTCTTTTTTACGAATTAGTATAATTTTTTTATTTTTTTTGAAATTTTCGTCAAATAAATAGCAAATGCGAAATTTTGCGTCACATGGCTTTAGCGATAAAGTGCGCACACGCATTTTCGCGAACACATAAACATCTCTAAACTAGCAAATTACAATTTAAGTTTTCTAGTCTGGCACACATTTTATAAATCTTCAATTTAGTTGTTGTTGTTGTTGTTGTTGTTGTTGTTGTTGCTGTTGCTGTTGTTGTTATTCAATGTATTTTCCAATTCAGTTTGCAAGCAGAAACAACGAAAGTGCTCTTGACTTCCGTTTGTACTGTGAAGGAAATTTGAAAGGCGAAACGAAGAAAGTTTAACCATGAAGGAGAACGCGACAGGAGCAGCAGTAGCAGCTGGTACGACTGTATGAATAAAAAAAAACAAATAAGAAAGAGACTTGTCGTAGATTTTCAGTGTTAACAAACCTCATGAACAGTTTTGGCTGTGGTTGAGGCGACGACACATGCAACGGCTATAACTTTTCCTAGAAAAACAGCTAGGAAAGCGAAAACTTTTTCCACATTCCCCGTTTGTTATAACAAAATTTCACTTTTTTTTAACCACTTCTTAGTTTTTTGTAAAACATCGAACAAGAAAGTCTCAAAAACCGCGTTTAAATGACGGCTGTTGCCGAAAGTTGTGCATTTCGGTTTTACTATGTACGCGCAACTGAGCATGGAAAGGGAAAATTTGTTAAGAGAAACTAAGTTCAGCAGCAACAATGGAGATCACATCTTCCAGATTTTCAACGCACACGGGCAATGTCATTGATGTTCCTGTTATTGCCATTTTTTTATTCACTTTTTATTGAAAAGTTTGCCACTGATTTGAAATGATTTACTTAATTGGATTTTATACATGTTTAACGGTATTTGAATTAGTGGTAGTTGGCAGTTGGTAGTATACGTAACGGCAATTCTCCAAATAACTTGTGTTTGGACCTTATAGCAGCTACCATGAAGATATTGGATTTGTTATGTGGTTACAAAACAAACAAACCAATATGTGCCCAGCATTTTCGCAAAGTATATTTTGGACTCATTATAGCGAGAATGTATTATAAAAAAAGGATTTCGTCTCAACTCTTAAGTCAACCATTAAATATGCTACACCGCTTGCTTGCCTTCTATAAGCCACAATTAAGACTTTAGTAAAAATTAGAGTTTTTTTTATCCAAATTTCCTGAAATTGCAACTTACAAGTTGAACAAGGAATACATTCGCAGGCATTAGAGACACAGACTGGCAGAGAGTTTTGCGTCGATTTAGCAACGAATCTGGTGCAATAAAAGGTCACGTTGGGTGTTGAATACCTGCGCAGAAACTTAATTTACCGATACCGATGGTACAATAACTTGGTTGCAGCTCGCTTTAAGCTGTTGTTTCCTTGTTTTCTTTCCCCTTTCTTCTGTCTAATGTAGTCCAATAGTTAAAATAACAAAGAAGATTTTTAGCTCTGTATATCCGCCTTAGTAGTCCAGAAGACAATGAGTCTCGACTAACAACTCAACAGTCATGGGTTCAAATCTCAAGTGCGATAGAGTTTTCACAAACCGCCTTAGATACTAGTGCTCTACGACTTTAGTCTTACAATTGATTTCTCATCTCAATTAATAATAACAGTAATTAATAACTCTGTCTGGAGAAACAATATTTTTTCATTTTCACTGTTGTCGTTTTCACATTTTTTTCTGTTTTCTTCTCTGATTAAACACTTCGTTCGAAATTAGTTCTTATGGAGCCACTTGCACACCATGTCACTCAACAATTAGTGAATAGAGTGCGGTGTGTATGATATGACGTGTGCATAAAAACACTTTAATGCTGTCATCACATTTGACAAAGTAAACAAAAGTACTGTGCCTACATCACAACCAGTTGTTGGCCTAGCATTCATTACATAACTTGGTGTTCACATTAAAAACCTGCTGACATTTTTGCCTACCCAGCATGTAGTGTGTAGTTCATCACCGAGCTATAGCTTTAAGTTCATTCATGTTCATCGCGGGCATAACTTTTTTGGCAAACCTTTGGTTTTTCTGTGAAATTCTAACACGTCTGGCCATACGGAAGTTAAGTTGATTACTATATGAGGTTTTGGTTGGTGAACATTTTGTGCGTGGATGTATATGTGCGCTTCTCCGCAAGTCCTGCGGTTAACTTACCTAATGAAAAGATTGCTTGCATAGGTGATTTTAGTTGTGCATGCAACTGACTGCTCCATAAGTAGACGTGAAATTAATGTTTGACTACAGCGTGTTGCTATGTAGTTGATGGAACACGATAGCTTAGACATTATTACTAGTGAAGTGGACACTCCCAAATATCATTAGCATCTTCTCGCAGAATGAAACAG
Organism: Glossina morsitans morsitans; assembly: GCA_001077435.1. Lineage (NCBI taxonomy): Eukaryota > Metazoa > Arthropoda > Insecta > Diptera > Glossinidae > Glossina > Glossina morsitans. The sequence continues at coordinate 10,682 of CCAG010011976.1, forward strand.
CGGCTGAAAAAGTCGAATTTTTCCCATATGTATATCTGGTAAACATACTGTAAGATCTCGTTAGTGCGACGATGGCATTTTGGAAAAGAATTTTGAGTGAACTGAATTATAAATATATTTCTTGATCATAATTGCAGACGTTTATATTGGCCGTTGTGCTGCCTGGGTTTTATAATCACATTTCTTACTTAACTAATTTCTCAATTTGTTTTTGTTCTTGCATGATGCTGTTTACGTTTATGCAAACTTCTTATTCCTCACATACCTTTAATTGCTTGTCTGTGTATTCTTTGTTTTTAGTAATTACAAGCAATTTTCTTTCTTTATTTTTATCGTATTTTCTTTGGTTTTCTTTGGCATTTCGCTAAGATGGGATGTTTGTATAAATCGTGTCTGATCTTTGCGTAACTTGTTGGTTATACGACCGTTACGGGTACTCGAGGAGTGCTGCTAATACCGACAGAATTGCGGATGCAGTAGCGATCTCTTCAAAAGGGATACGTTGGTCATGTCCTGACAACAGAAAGCGGAACATAGTCTTTTATCGTCTTTTTTGCAAACAAAAATGAGTCTGTCTGAGATAGGCAAGGCCTTTATCAAGTGAGTTTGATAAAAACAAGACGATAATCGAAAAGTGCATTTACTCGGAATGCCCAGCCGCGTTTGACAAAGATAAGAGACCAACATGTAATGTTGTATGTGGTCTATCCCCTCCTACTTCACATAAAATTTCACATTCCCTTTAACTAATAATTCTGCGGTTGCGCTTTATAACTAATAAGCCTGAAGTTATTACTTCTACTGGTAATAAGTGTTAGCATTTTTAAAATGTCTACAATAATAATATCAAGACCTCCATCTCCCAACGCGTTTCAGAAAATTCGTCCAGGTCGTACTGCTGGTGGCGTTTTAACTCCCATATCAAATGTTTTTACCTTCCTATTGATTTGGATTCTTTGGCAACTCATCCTGACGTTAAATTTATTACCATTCGTGGGTCTGTTATTTGTGATGTTGCTGAGGCTTCAAAAGCTACTGGTATGGTCATAGCATTGGGGGATTTTAGTTTACTGCAAGTCACTTGGTCTCTTAGTGTTAATTCAGGCTGTATGGTCCCCACTTCAACATCTGAAAAAGCGTTGCATTTTTCAATAAAATATATGATTGGGAAGGATCTTTTTCAATGTAATTATGTGAGCAGTTGTAATGGGGCACTCTTAGATCTTACCTTTGTTTATTTCCCTGAAATAGCTACGAATCGCTGTCTGCCTTTATTTGTGTATTTGAGGATCCATATCATCTTCCAATTTCCATATTCTTTAAATATAAGCATGATAAGGCTCTCCAACACACAACAACAAATGCTGATATACACAACACCATTTTAACCTGTTGACTTAAATGAAGTTTACAGCAGTCCGATATTCTTAATATTATAGAACAAAGAAAAGGAAGTGTGTTTTTGTAAGCACTGACCGATTTTAAAATAAACGTCAACGTGTTAACAAAGCTCATATTTCATTGCTTAAATCCCGCCTTCCACATATTGCCTTGAATTTTTTACTGAAACGTGAAACCCCGAATTTCTTCATTTTATAGTGGAATTAATTTTTGCTATTTCCGTGTGCGGTCCGATTAGATAACACTTGATCGCCATAGTTTAACAAAATTGTTATGTACTGCAGAAATAAGAAACCCAAACTTTTTAAAAGATACATGAAAAAGGGCGCTGTACGTGCATGACTATTTAATCTACTCTACCGCAAGATACAGAGTTAATCTCATCAACCAACACAGGTATCACAGGTATGTTCAAACTATAAAATCGTCATTTTTTACTAATTCTAAACAATTTTACAATTTGGGCAACTCCAAGAGAAGGATCTCCACGTATCCATCGTGGATGTCGTTTAATAGCTGCGACTCCTCTGGGGATATAGAAACTTTATAAATATCTTTGCCGAATATTTCCAACAATACTTTTCTAGTGCCGCTGCCGATGCATCAGATAATTGCTCATATCAAATCATAAACTCTGCACAGGTCCTGAATTTGATCCCTTCTCGAAGTGACCAATTACAATCTTTAAGATCGCCAAAATGTAGTTAAGCGCCATGACGTCATGGCATTCCATCATGTATACTGAAATCCTGCGTTATCACAAAGATGTTTACCCTTTCTCTGAAGGCAGGAGTTTTCGCTTTGTCTTAGAAAAGAAGCTTTCTTGTTCCAATGCAATCCAAAAGTGGAAGCAGACATCTAGTCGAGAACTATAGAGGCATTTCCAAGTTGAGTGTCTTACCTTGGTTGAACGAATTCTTACCAAACCATTAACTTTTGCTATCAAGTCGTCTACCTCTCTATATCAGGATGGATTCTTAAAAGACAGATAAACCGCTACGAACATGTCAGACTTTACTCGCCCGTCGTTAAATTCCAGGCCTTGGGTTTTCTTTCAAACTCATTGAAATGGATAGGCTTTCATCTTCATAATTGATCATTTAGAGTTCTTTTCAACTCCATCACATCTGATGAATTTCTCGTGAAGACTAGTATCTGTTGCGGGGTGGGCGCAATATGCAAAATGTGGATTCATTTATTTATTTAGGGGTATTGCTTGACCAAAAACTTCGTTTTAATCTACTCCTTGGCCTATCTCTAACTAAAGATGCGTCTTTGCTTGGCTTTACTAAAAGTCTAGCGAGCTCGACGATTAGGTTGGAAACCAACGCTTGTACGGTCCGCTTTCTATGGGTACGAAGTTGTCTTATTTGAGTCAGTTCAAAAACATTTCCTGTTTTTTGTCCTGAAAAATTTGAGTAAGACGAAAAATTCTTAGAATCCAAAAATTACGTCAAAAAATTCCTACATATTTTCCTTTTTCACACATATGAACATAATAGTCTTCAAAGGACAAGGACATCTTTAATCAAAATATAATTAAAGGTTTAAGAGACTTTAATTTTCATGGCCAAACCTGTAGAAGACTTCATTAAAACTCAACTTGAAATTTGCATGCATTTGGTAAATGACATTTCTGTGGAATACCGAAATATCCACCACAAACAGTCTGGCGCTCGTCTATATGCGTAGATGTAAAAGTGCAAAAACCTTTTTGCACAAAGAAAAAAAAGAAAAATAGTTGTATATGTCTTACGGCGAATGTTGAGCACCTAACACATTGCGCAAATGTACGAAAGAGGACTGTGTCAATCTGGCGATCGCGACAAGTTTTTAGACGTGTTTACAAACGGAAGGGCAAAGTAATATTTTAACTGGACATTTGCTTATAAACTAAACGTACTATATGTGTCATGTTTCGGTATTCCTTACTAAGTTTTCCCATAGGAGCGACTTGATGTGAAAGAGAAATGTATTAAAGACGGACAGACATGAATAAAGCGGTCAGAATTCTAACTATATATTTTCTGCTCTTGGACGCCAATTGATAATCGTCCTAAGACGTACGAAATTAAAGCAGGAAAAAGTAGTATATTTGCACTTTGTGGTGTCTTTGATGCCTCTTCCTGCGTTTGACAAACGTCATGAAAAAACTAGTATTTCCCGATACCCCATTGGAGAAATGAATGAAAAAAGTAGAAAGAAATAAATGACGGTAACTGATATCATGTGCAATGGTAAATGACATGATATGAGCCTGGCATGTCAGTTCGAGATGCATATGCTCTTTCCATATGCACACTATTTCAATAGAGAGTGGTGTGTAAAAAATATTGAATCTTCACGAAATCAAAAGTTGTAATCTTTTATGTTATTCGTTCAATTCACACCTAGCTCCAATAATATTTTCACATAATTACCCGGCTCTATTAGGCTTAGTATTTTTTAGCCAGCTTAATAGAATGCTTCTGTACACACTTGGATGTTTGTAACCTTGTCTACGTCAGTTAATATCCTTTCTTTGTGTATCGGTGTATTTAATAAAACATTTACAACTGCACGTATGCACAGAGGGTGGGCCAGTTTGTGTTTCGCTTTTTAATCAGCAATATTTGTTTCGAAAACGCAAATTACAATTTTGTCCTTTTTTTTGATGTACGTGCAGCGTAACTCCTATGATATTTTAATAATCAACGGTCCACAGGTCGTATACCCAACTACACATAGCCTATACGAGCTGAATCATCCTTGGAAAGTTAAGCGCGTATAGTCCTGATGGATGTGGTATGGGGTTAATTCCGCATTGACTTTTATCTACGCGTGCATAAAACTCAAAGAATTTACCGATTGAAGCTATAAAGCTCGGGCCCGAATGCTTCTCATTGATGGTTATTATAGTTGCGCTTTACGTGCGTTCAATGAGAACTGGAAATCGGTATAAAATTCATAGCCAATACACCCTGAATTCAAAAGCTTTGCAAAAGCTGATGCTACCTGAAGTTAAATCGAAACTAAAATGGAGTCATAGAGAAGTGAAGTTGAACTCAAGTTTAAATGATATAGACTTCAAATTAAAGTCAAATCAAAGTGAGAGGGAGTTGTATTCAACTGAAATTGTGATGAAATCGAATTAAAGGCGAAATTGACGTGAGGTCGAAAAGAAGTTGAAATTATGTCGGCTTGAAGTTTAATTGAAGTGAACTAAGTTAAGCAAACCCCAGTCAACTGCTTCTGAAGTTATATCGTTTTTGAGAAATACAATGAGTTGAATCGGAATGAGCTTTGACTCTGACGATTACGTAGCACGTCAGAACACAAATTTCTTTTTAGCAAGTACGATGATCGAGTAGTATGTTGTTGAATCGGTCGGCCAATAATCCGTTAAAGCTGTGCCACAATTGAAGTTTTTTTTGGAAAACGTGTTCAAAGACCGAAATATAATATAACACTCAGATCCATTGAGCCAATTGCAGCAGGATCAAAAACAATATTTTAAGGCGCAAAAGATTCTGGCGTTCTTCAATTTTTACCAATTCGTGCTCTTAAAAAAAAAAATGCTTAATATGGACTAATAAAAAAGAAGCAGAAATAGATGGTACACCCTTTTTACATACATGCTATATATATATATATGCATTCACGTATGTTTGCAGCGTTGATAGCATTTTATATCTGTATAAATACTTATTATACTTATTTGTATTTATCCCTGTATAGGTGCATTTATCCATATGTGAACAAGAACTGTTGCAAGCATTTTAAGTAATTGCTATTTATTGGTTTCATTTTGATTGAAATGTTTTCTATGAAAAATAATTGTTTGTATGCGGCGCCTTTTTTATTCAAAAGCAACAAAAAATATCTACGGGTTATTTGTGTGTGTTATTAATTATAAACTTACATGAATACATTGCTGTTATTAATTATGTGGGTGTATTTTTATATTTGATTTCTCTCATTTTGCTTTTCAATGGAATTATCATGAGTAGCGCAGTCAATAAAACAAAAGAAGATTTAAATATAAATATACGAGAGTCAGTGAGTGGCGAACAATTTTTGAATTTACTTCAAAAAAAATCTAGCTACACTACGGTAAAAATTATTATGGAACAATGCTTTTGTTGTCCACACATTTAAAATCATTGATTAATTCAATTACACGTTTAAATGAATTAAAATGAATTTATCGTTTTTGAAGGTAATTAAATTTGTAAATTGATGTAAACAGAAAAAAAAAAAAAAAAATATTTCTATCAAAGCTTTTTTTATAAATCCCTTGTATATGTTTACACGTAAATCACGTTTATTCATATTTAAGTAGTGGAAGAGGGATCGTTACTAAACCACCAAACTTAATAAAATATGTAATCCTTTTCGATTTGAACAAATATTTAATTCAATTTATAGTTTACAATTAATAATTACAAAGCATTTTCTAACTAAAACCCTATAGGTATTTATACAGAAGCAAATAATAAAATAATCTGCTTGAGATTATAAGTTGCTTTTAAGCTATTTATTGACTTAAGTTTTTACCGAAGTGAAGATAGCCCACCAAGGTAACCACATTTTCAAGGTTCGTGCCTTCGCTAAGGTACGATTTATCGCGAAAAAACCCAACAATTAAAAAAAGTATTAATATTAAATAACATTAGCAAACGTGCACATGTAAAACGAAGTAAGCCTTTAATTATGACCACAAAACCAAAAAAGCCAAGTTCTTGCTACTAAATCTGACGCAAAATTACAGTACAAACATTGAAACAATGCATTGTCCAAATCGTGTTGTAACAATTTTCAGAGACATTACGCGAATACAGAGTTTTGATATGCGGTGAAAAGTCCTGAAACATCTCAGAGAAACCCAATTCAATTGCTATGTGTAGTAATAAGCCCGCATGGAGAGGGCATAAGACAATAAATTAATTTAAAAAATTTGAACGAATTTCCTCAAGAGCAGGATTTTTCCAAGTTTTTACATTTAGTGTCTTATGCATACGGAGAGAACACGTTTGAGGCGAGTTTGGCCTTGAGAGACCCTGGACATAGCTGCTCTTAAAGTAAGGCGTTCAAATTTTTTATTAACACTGAAACTTTTTTTATGTAATATACATGCACTATATGGTAAATAGTAAAAATGGTACACCTCGATTTGTAACCTTCAACCAAATGAGAGGTGCAAGGTATCTATATATTCATACATAAGCTTTTGCCTTCGCGTCTTTGATAACACGACGCAACGACTTGTTTTGCTCTAGCGAACAGATATATGATAAAAACTCTTAGTGGTCGTTACCCATTGAAGTTTCAAAAGTGATAGGTTTCTTTAACTAGAAATACATCGGCGGTGTTTTTTTCACGATGTATATAAAAATCGCATAGAGAATTCAATGACAGCGATAAAGAATATATTTATAATTAGCTTTTGCAACTTGCATTTATTTTCGCAATTGATCTGGATTTCTTAATTTAAAAAAAAAAGAAAAGATTCGGATAGAGCCGACATTTGTATATTTATCATCATTAATTTCATCATACCACCGTAAAGTGTAGACGTGTCCGATTTTCCCCATTTTCGAACATAAATAGTAGGTTCTTGCACAAAATAAATTTAGAAAATTGTAGCTTCCCATCTTCGATCATCTATGATTCCAAAATCCCCAAATTTTTGTTTAGATAAACGGAGGTGCTTTTGGTTTACGGGTTACAGTGGGCCTTTTACCTATTGCACCAAACTGCGCGTAAGAACTTCCCTGGTTCTGTCAAATTTGAATTTTTACAACCAGAAGACTGTCAACGAAACAACACAGAGGACCAAACATGGATAGATAAAGTTAGATCGATTCACAATTTGACGCTAGTCAGGAACAATAAACACTTTATAGGGTCTCTGATCTTGCTTTTGTGTGCAGAAAACATTATGGCAAAATGAATACACCCGCATTGTTCTGCGGTGGGTATGATAAATGAAAGTACTATGCGCTGAGAATTCTATACAGCGTGAGGTGAAAGCACCGGTTTTCTAGGTGATAGAAGTAAAAGACGCACGTTTACCCCTAACACTCCTAAATGTTTTCCTTCTATGGTACTCACCTACATCACATGTAGCAAGGGAATATCAAGAATACCCATTTAAAATTGTTTTTGAATCTTTTCACGCATGCTTGTTCGTCGAATGTTTGCGTACAAGCCGCAATTTGCGCGATTTTGTGATGAAATCTCACGTTTCGTTCCAAGGACGAACGATGAGCCGAGAACTTTTAATTGAGCTGAACATTGAATTAGCAATTAGAACAGAAAAACGGAAAATACTTGTAAACATGCACTTAGTGATGACGTCAAAATTAGTTCCATTCGTTTTTCTAACGAATATTACCACGATGAGCTTTACAATCTCACAGCACACTATTCCATTTCGCTGTGCACATAAAGCACCAAACTATCTTTATGTGCCGTTTTATTTCTTTTATATTATGTGTGTCGTTCTATTATTTACGGCGCGGATATAAAGAGATAGATTTGGCAGCTTACGCCACCAGCCCGCAGAAAATATGATGAGGTTATGTCGAAATTTTTCGAAAATAATAAACAAAAGTTGAATGAAGCATCATACTTCTGATTGATGAACACCCAGTTTCTTATCGTGCAACAGTGTCGTTTTTACAATGCGTACCATCAAAACCGGAAAACTATGGGATTGGTATTTTTTAGATATGCGACAACAGCAACAGCTGCTCATTGAAAAGAGTACCGTATCTCGAAATACACAAGACTGTCCTTTTATTATCAACGTTGTACCGCCACGCCAAAAATTCCTGAATATCTAAAATCAACATCTTTTATAATACAAGAAGAGGAGGAGTTGAATTTGGGCGCATTAGTTTCCTGTAAGACGTGAAAATAAGGGTTGGCGGATTTTCAATGTCGAAAGCCAATTATATACATACTCAAAAGGAAAATAAATCAATATTAGTTCAGTCAATAAATGAAGAAAAAATAAATTTTTTTTTCTCCTATGAATTACTTTTACACTCTAAGAAACTTTTTCATTAGATTTGGTTTTTTCTAATGAAATGAATCTTAGTAAGCTCTCACGCTTATAAGGAATTCCTGAAGTTGTTTCTACATCCCCGTTATTTTAAGCGATTGTATGATGAGATATGTCAATAGGTCCAATCTATGCATGGGAAGTTTCGTCCTTATGCATTGAGAATGCAAAATCTAATTCACCACACCGGTTATACACTATGGCAGAAAATTGACCAAATGCATCGCAATAGCAGGCAGGAATATCAGCTGTTATTCGAACAAGGTGAAGATTAGGCAAAATGATTTCGCAAGTAGAGCGTTACGAAGATATCCCTACAAAACCGCCACCTTAACAACGCCGCGATGCCGAGCAACAACAGTCGCAGACAAACCAATCCAATAGACAAGCAGTTTGCCATCGTTGCACCCAGCCTGGGCTCTGCGCCCAAAGTTAGACAAATCCAAGGAGACTGTTCTGCTGGGAGTGCGGTCAATGAGGCATACTAAAGAAAGATTGTTGATGTTGCAACAACAACGCCAACATACAAGGAGTGACGATAAATGTCCTCATTACTTCCTTCGACGACAATCATCACTAACAAAGACCTGAATCATCACTACTGCGAGCAGAAGATTCCAATCTTGTAACCATAGTGAATATAGGTGGTCTATCAATCAAAGAAGTTATCGACATCGGGACAACGTCAAGTATTATAAGATCAGGTTTCCAAGACTTCGTGCCACACCCCACGTGAAAATCATTCGAATGGCAGACGGCACATCACGTCTCAGTGACAGTGTATTTATCACCAATGTAAGCATGGAGAAGCAGAATATCGAGTTGCCGTCAATAGTCCTGGATGATGTAATGGATCTTACACTGGGTGTCGACTTTCTTGCCAAAGCACCATTACAAAGCATTCCATGTCCTCATCGACGGATATGTTACTAGTACCCCCACGAAGTTTATTTCTCGATACCTTTAGAAAATTAATCCAACGCTCAAGTAGTGAAATTGGTCACGAGTTATCACGCAGAAAAAATGCGGGAATAAAAATGAAGTCATCGTAATAAATACCAAATAATACATCACAAGCCAAGTAATACTAGCCAGAAACCACCATAGCCAAACCCATTCGCACCACAATAACAAGGCTTACGTTGAGAAGACCAGTCAAGTGTAAAGATTGAGGAGCCATACCAACGGAAGAAAGGAGCGACGATCAGAAAACACGCACCACAATTCCCAGAAGCAACAAATCCTGAGATGAAACCTGCAGGTGCAGGATCAGTATCCGTTATAGGACTTGCGATATCACGAAAAGCCAAAGCAATGAAATCAGCAGAAAAGAGAGTATAAAACCCAAAAAACAATTACAAGGCCGCCAGAATCCGTAATGAAAACATCAAAATCCACAGATGCCGTACCTGCAACTACCGCACCCGCCACAGAACACAATTTCGAGAACAACCAAAGTCCCAAATAAATCGTGGCGAAGAGCAAGGATGTTTGCCGGTGTCATTGCAACATGTGTGACACGTTTGCGGTGTGGCTTCCGTATAAATTTCACTTCTTTTCATCTTTTGCTTGGCGTGAAAACTCCCAAGAAATTTTGTTGTTTAATTTTAAAACATTTAATTCGTCAAATATGTTATATTTATATATATATATTATTATTATTATTATTATTATATATTTAGTCAGAAAATAAATTCTAAGGCTAATGTCTTAAAGCTCTTGCATCTAAAGCTTTCGGCTTTTATTTTTATTAATATTATTATTATTATTGTTATTATTA
>CCAG010011977.1:0-56768 GCA_001077435.1 Glossina morsitans morsitans
AATTTGGGCGCATTAGTTTCCTGTAAGACGTGAAAATAAGGGTTGGCGGATTTTCAATGTCGAAAGACAATTATATACATACTCAAAAGGAAAATAAATCAATATTAGTTCAATCAATAAATGAAGAAAAAATAAATTTTTTTTTCTCCTATGAATTACTTTTACACTCTAAGAAACTTTTTCATTAGATTTGGTTTTTTCTAATGACATGAATCTTAGTAAGCTCTCACGCTTATAAGGAATTCCTGAAGTTGTTTCTACATCCCCGTTATTTTAAGCGATTGTATGATGAGATATGTCAATAGGTCCAATCTATGCATGGGAAGTTTCGTCCTTATGCATTGAGAATGCAAAATCTAATTCACCACACCGGTTATACACTATGGCAGAAAATTTACCAAATGCATCGCAATAGCAGGCAGGAATATCAGCTGTTATTCGAACAAGGTGAAGATTAGGCAAAATGATTTCGCAAGTAGAGCGTTACGAAGATATCCCTACAAAACCGCCACCTTAACAACGCCGCGATGCCGAGCAACAACAGTCGCAGACAAACCAATCCAATAGACAAGCAGTTTGCCATCGTTGCACCCAGCCTGGCCTCTGCGCCCAAAGTTAGACAAATCCAAGGAGACTGTTCTGCTGGGAGTGTGGTCAATGAGGCATACTAAAGAAAGATTGTTGATGTCGCAACAACAACGCCAAGATACAAGCAGTGGCGATACTTCCTTCGACGACAATCATCACTAACAAAGACCTGAATCATCACTACTGCGAGCAGAAGACTCCAATCTTGTAACCACAGTGAATATAGGTGGTCTATTAATCAAAGAAGTTATCGACATCGGGACAACGTCAAGTATTTTAAGATCAGGTTTCCAAGACTTCGTGCCACACCCCACGTGAAAATCATTCGAATGGCAGACAGCACATCACGTCTCAGTGACAGTGTATTTATCACCAATGTAAGCATGGAGAAGCAGAATTTCGAGTTGCCGTCAATAGTCCTGGATGATGTAATGGATCTTACACTGGGTGTCGACTTTCTTGCCAAAGCACCATTACAAAGCATTCCATGTCCTCATCGACGGGTATGTTACTAGTACCCCCACGAAGTTCATTTCTCGATATTCTCAATTCCCAAAAGCAACAAATCCTGAGATGAAACCTGCAGGCACAGGATCAGTATCCGTTATAGGACTTGCGATATCATGAGAAGCCAAAGCAATGAAATCAGCAGAAAAGAGAGTATAAAACCCAAAAAACAATTACAAGGCCGCCAGAATCCGTAATGAAAACATCAAAATCCACAGATGCCGTACCTGCAACTACCGCACCCGCCACAGAACACAATTTCGAGAACAACCAAAGTCCCAAATAAATCGTGGCGAAGAGCAAGGATGTTTGCCGGTGTCATTGCAACATGTGTGACACGTTTGCGGTGTGGCTTCCGTATAAATTTCACTTCTTTTCACTTTTTGCTTGGCGTGAAAACTCCCAAGATATTTTGTTGTTTAATTTTAAAACATTTAATTCGTCAAATATGTTATATTTATATATATTATTATTATTATTATTATTATTATTATAAATTTAGCCAGAGAATAAATTCTAAGGCTAATGTCTTAAAGCTCTTGCATCTAAGGCTTTCGGCTTTTATTTTTATTAATATTATTATTATTATTGTTATTATTATTATTATAAAAACTCTACCGCACTTGAGATTTGAACCCACGACCATTTAATTGCTAGTCGAGACTCTTGCCTGCTCGGCCACTCAGGCGGATAATATATATATTTTCAACAAATTTTTTGACTTAGAGTACCATGGTCGAGTGTACCCAGCAAAATATTGTGAAAATAAACATTAGGTATTAGGAAACTAAGACGAACGATTGGTTTACCACGGATGATAACTACAGCTAGCATAGACGCCACTTATTGGACTTAACGTTGAGAGTAATTGCACATAAATTCGAAATTCTCGACTAAAAAACAGTTTAAATTGGATAAGCTAGGATTAAAAACTACTTTTCAATATTTTATAATAATAATATGAGAAGAAGAATTAGTCATGAGTAATAAGGAAAATTGGATAAAGTATATATATAAGAGCAATTAAAATTCACAAACATATAAATAAATTAATTACAATAGATAAACATAAATATAATATGCTAATAAATAAAAAAATAACATATTAAATATAATAAAATAATAATATAATAATAATAAAATATTTCTTGATATTTGTTGATATGAAAATTTTTATTGAAATTTGTCAAAGCATTTCGCGAACGTGGAATATAGATTAGTTTAGTTTAGTTAGTATGTTTAGTTCTTCAAAATAAACAATGGCAAAGAACCTATTTGTATATGGTACATACATATATACTGATAGGACTTTTTGTACATGACAGACTCCATAACGCATACTCAGTTAAACACTTAAAGCCCTGTATACCCCTTCTTTGCAAAGTGTTGAGAGAATGCGACGTTGTATCGAGAAACTATTAATGGAATCTGTGCCCATCTAAATAATGAGAATGAAAGAGCAAGCTGTCAAATGGCTGCTAATTAACAACGTTATCTACTAGAATTCATAACAGAAACACAACCACCCGTAATAAGCAAAATATTGGAACATCTTTGTCTTTCGTTGTCTCCGTTTATACTTACTCGTGGTATTTCCATTGATCTCACTAAGCCAAGATTGTTGAACTAAGATGGCTCTCTTCACGTTTGTTCATTCAAATACAGGTAAATCCGCTTGACAACCGCAAAGTACAAACGTGTAGAGACATTCTCAACATTAAACTCCATTCTCACTATACTATGACATTCTCGTAGCTTAACACTGACAAACACACTAATTAAGATTTTCACCACTAAGTCATTTTCTGAAGCAAGTATCATTGCATTAGTTAATCTTATATTATCATAGCACGTGTGGTGAGCCGACAGCTATAAAAGTCGTGCGCGACTACAAATCTCTCTTCAGTTGTTTAGGGGCAGTCAAGTGCAAGATTGTATTATACACATAATAATGTATTAATACGGTAAATTTAACGGTTTCGAAGATATTAACGTATCGAAGCGCAGATTAGACCGCGTGCTACACACTTGCCCTCTTAGTTTTCTTTCCTGGTCGGTTCTTTTTCTTTGCTTCGAGAAAGCTGGTGCATCACTACATGCTTCAAATCTTCTTCCTGACAATTTAAGATTCTATCCTCAAACGCTACCAAATGCTGAGAACAGAAATAAAGAGAACGAATTCAACAACTAAATTGAACATCCAGTTATTTAATAATAAATTTGTTGAAACGAACTCCTGGAAGTAACCTTGAGTTATATCCCAGCTGTAGAAGGGAAAAATTAATTATTTTATTAATAGATTTACATATTGAAACATCCGCCTATAGAGTTAAATCGCGTTTATTAAGAACAAATTAAAGAAATTCATTAACCTTTATGTTACCAAACGGTTATACACTGCTCTTGTTCGACTAACTTTGGAATACTCAATTGTAGTCTGGATAGCAAATTACAGATATCGCATTGGCCTAATCGAATCGGCACAACGAAGCTTTTTATCTTGTTCGCTACGGGGCTTAGGCTTATTTGGAGCTTCCACCTTATAAAGATAGGTTGATGCTCATTGACCTTCCCACATCAGGAAATAGACGCGGGATACTGGGACTTGGCCTTATTGTTAAGTTGATTAAACCTATAATATCTTCCCCGTTTATACTTCAGAGAATCTCATTTAACATCGCTGGTAGATTCACCAAGATCCATGAAGCAATTTACTTGTCACGCTGCTGCACAAACTGCCAGCTTCAGAACCCTTTCAGGTTCCTTTATATGATGTATAATGCTGATGTTTAATTTATTTCTCAGTTAGTATCCGCTGATAACTATTTGTGTGTAGCTGAATAAATAAATGAATAAAATGTTTGCAATTCATATTTTTTTAATGTGTTCGGCTTCTGTTGGAAGTTACAGAACACCGAAAAGCATTTATACAATATTAGGTTCATTTTGACATTCTACGAGACTTTAATGTTAACCCTTCGATGCTGAGTGCCTTCAACCTTTATAATTTTCTCTTAACGAGTGCTTCTTAGTTAACTTTTCTTTCACATATTTGTTTAAAGTTGCGCATATTTTTTTTTTTTAACTTCGTAAAATTCTCAATTAACAAATGATTAAATTTGTATCTAATATATTTGTGAATAGATTTCAGTACAAACTGACACTAATTTATTTGCTTAAATACACTCAATTACCCTTTTGCTGAAACGTCACAGACAAACGCTATGTGTTTGCAGTTTGAAATCATGCAAATACCTGACCCATGTATTCATAAAAGGAAATTAATGCAGACATGCATAATGCTTATACACCTGCATGTATGTAACCATTTAAGTGAAAAAAGATTGCAAGCACAACTCGCTTTAAAGCGAATTTCGGATACCCAACAGCAGCCATGACCACGCATCCGTTTTCAATTGAAGACCGTTTGCCACACCACTTTCAACTTGAATGTATAAATCATTTCCACACTGTTGCTGTTTGCTCTCTACTTTACACCATAGCAGTTTTAATAAAAATAAATTAAAGCTATTCTTATGCTGGCTATTGTAGGCATGTAAACGCCGGGCTTCTTTCAATTTTCAGATGAGATCTGCGTACACAAGTGCAAAGCTTTAACTGTCACCTCGCAATTTTGGTAGAGCTTAGAACACATAAAGTCGGACAGATACGAATGAAAATCTCATGCTGATGACGTTAATATCTTTCCCAGCCCGTAGCTTGATGAAGAACTTGAGAGCTTCATGATGGTTTTGCCCATTTTGATTTAAAAATCTCTCTGTACAGCAAGAATAGATAAAATTAAATTGCCCAAGGATATCGCGAAGATTGCATTCATATTTATATCTTGAAAATCATTGATATTTACTTAATGAGCAAAACCTCAATCTTTGTCGTTGACCTATAGTTGCCATGTCTCAACCGAAATACTGCCATTTGCAAATCTGATAAGCAAAAGTGTATTAAGGATGCATGTTCTATCTATTACTTGAGACTCAATACATGCAGACGGACATGATCAAACTGATTGTAATCTCATTATATCACTGTATACGTATCCGAAGCATTGTAATCGTACCGCAATATTGTGAGTACGAGACTACATAGGATATCAAGAGTTTAGTCTGCGCAACATAACAAAACAGGGCAATAATAGTAATGGCAGTCCGAGTGTCTTTGATTTAAACAAAAGTTGACACACGTATATCAGCGAGAACGGTTTTAATTTCGGTTGTGGTTAAAGCCATTAGCGCAATACAGAATATAATGTTTGCAGTAAATGGAGACACTACGCAAAACATATACGTCAGGTAGTCTCATGTAGTTTTTGTTGTGGTCGACCATCATATAATGGAAAAATACAAATATTATTTCAAATTGTCAAACTGTCAGCATGATGGCAAAGAAAATGTTATTTATTAAATATATTTTAGTTTTTTTTCAAAATATAACTGCGTTAGAATTATATGAAATTTAATAAAAATTTTAAAATTTTGTTAGTAAAAAAAGGCTCTAATACATTGCTGACAAGCAATAACCGATTATTAAATATTTTCAATTGAATAAATTTCATTATTTTTGTTGTCCTCAGCAATTATCCAACCGTGGAAATTATTTCAATACATAATGTAATAAAATCAAATAGCAAGAGGAAAAAAACAAAAGAAAAGTGAAACAAATGCTTATTAAACGTGTGATACAAAGCATTAGCATTAGCATTGCCATGGTTAGTTAAAGGCCCACCAGATTTAAGCAAAGGGGAAGGTTAAAATTTAGCGAATTTTTAATAGAAATATCGCTTAAACAAGCGCCGGACACCCAACCTTTCAAAGCCACAGTTGGCAATTTTCACTTTTTGTTTAATTTTCATTGCGGCCGATCCATCAGCGTCAGGCCAGAGGTCGCGAAGACAATCAAATCACATATAGGGTAGGACGATTTTAATATGTCAGTGCGCTGCAGTGTGTGTGTGCGCGTTACGTTTCTAATGAAGGTTTCTCGTATGAGCACAAAGGTCTGATAATTATTGTTGATGAAAAGTCTATGTGCGGTTGTAGAGTAATGCAGAGGTTTAAATTAAATTTTGAAAAGCAAAAAAAAGAACGTAAAATAAAAAAACAATAACGTAACAAATTTCATTCAATTAAATATCTATATATGTATGTATAGAAAATTTCATTAAAACAATTGTTGCTAAATAAATGAAACGAGGAGAATCTCTTACGCTACGTAATACTAGATATTTAATTAAATTTTTATTGAAATTACATTTCTATGGTGAAAACGAGTCTTTGATGGCAAGTAATTACCTGAAAATATTTTTCTTTAAAGAATTTTTTTAACAAAGAAAAAATTTCCCAAAATGGCAAAAAAAGAGAACCATAAAAGAAATAAAATCAATCATGACAAATCAATTCCCAATAAAAATGCCAATTAACCTTATCTTAATTGCTACATAGCAGCGATGGCGGTGGCGGTGGCGGTGGCGGCGGCGGTGTGGATAATGATGATGAAGGCGATTGGGACAAGAAAAAAATGTAGACGAAATCCGACTAAAAGCTAAACTTTGCTGACCAGTCAACCGGGAAACCATTTAACCAGCCAATAACTCTTTTTCACACGTAACATTTTCCAATAAGAAAACGTGCAGCAAATTGAAAATCAAAAAAATAAAACAAAAAAATTCGAAACCAACTTAATCATTGAATTGTTGCTCGTTTTCGTTTCATTTTTCTGGTTGGCCAACGTGTTAAAATAGATGTGGTCATCCTAATACACACAAGCGATGATAATACACACTTTCGTTTTGTTCCTTTATTTGGCGCCATTCTTAGTATGCCCTCTCGACCCGCTCGGGAAGGAAGTTTTACACAGATGAACATGAAACTTCTGCGGAAATCAATGAGTGCACACGTGTATACATAAAATGTCACCTAAGTTGCACACGCTTTAAGAACGATCTTGTGTGAAAAAGCATCTCATAGATTGAGATTGTATCTACTGATCCCTGAACATTTTATACTCTCGATTTTTCCAGTTCTTATCTTCTTGACTCATTGCTTTCGTATTCAGAGTGGAATTCGACCGTCGAGATTAGCTTGACCTTTGCTAAGCCTTTAGAAGTCATACTTTCTCGTTATTGTCTCTCATAGTGCTTATTGGGTTGTTATCGTTTTCCACTTGTATCCTTTTTTAAAGTTGATTCATGAAGGCATGTGCTGAGTATGGGCGACTGTCTTACTTGTAGACACGATCGTCGGTGACAACTACTAGTGGAAATAAATAATCGATTAGCTATCCACGGTACTTTGACGGTTTCTACTTTGCTCAATCAAAAGGAAAACGGCGTTGGTGTGGTTTTTTAGTAACATCTAATCAGTTAATCTTCACATACAGAGAATATTGTTACCTACCATCTTCAACAACATAGCTTCTCCGCTGATATTCAATTTAGGTGAAAATTTTGAACATTTGTTTCTACTTCAAAGCAACCGTCTTTTGTCAGTTCCATTTCTTACTAGTTATTTTAGGTATTCTCCTTTCTTTTCGTAAACGTGTCTTTGCAAAAAAATAGTGGGCTGCGCAAATGGCATCAGTTGATTAGTTGATCTTTTCAGTTTCTTTTGTTTTTGAGATTAACAGAGCGGAATAGGATCAGATGAATCCTACTCCCTTTTTTGCATGCTATTGCGTACGTATATAATGAACATATATATTAAATATATGTAATAAATACATACTAAAGGTTTAACAGAAGTTGGGTCAATAATAGATGGCTAAAAACAGTACAACAACAGTTGTAGGTACAAAAAATTCCGGTAATAATAGCAAACTTAATAAAATCATACATTGACGGCTTTGCTCACTTGATTCCAAAGGAAAACGTCGTAAATCGCTACAATAGAAGGCCATTTATATTCAGTATATGTTGGGTAAATGATTAAACAATTAAATACTCGTCTATGTTAAAAACCTTGCCGGCGGACCGAAAAATAGGATGTTGTTGAGGGCTTCTTAATTTAGTTTTATCAGCTATGTGTTGACAGGCGGGAATAAAATCCTTTTCTATTTAATAACATATTAAAGAATCTGTTAAGCATAATTTTGAATGTTAAGGCGAATGTAAGGCGAACTCAGTTTACATACATCCGGAAGTGTATGTAAGAAAGAAACACCAAACAAGAGAAGACCAAAAATAAAAAATGAATAAATAGGTAAAAAAAGGCTATTTTTGTTAAACTCTTCCACGGAAAAAGTTTTTCCATTATTTGAAGATTAGAGTCTAAAAACAGTTACGATGACATAAAATTCACAACACTTTTATGACAACCGAATAGAAGGAGAGGATAGAAGAAAAAAAAGAAAACCAAAAAAAAAGGCAAGAAAAATTTTACGTCGAAATACCAAAGAACGAAAAGGAAAAATCTGAAACAGAAACTTTCCCTGCAAAACAATTTTTCCAATTTTAGGTTTGTTTACGTTTGTGTTCTATCTTTCTTCACCTCTCCTTTTCACCTTTCGTACATTAAAGCATGAAATGCTCGTATATGCATATATATGTACATATATATATATGCGTGTGTGTGTGTGTGTTCCTGTATTTGTAAACGCACGACCACACTTGAAAATTCTTTAACAGAGATTTTTTCCTTTGCACTTTTCAATAACCTTTTCATTTATTTGCTAAAACGGTATTGACACAAGGCCAACAGTTAGCATATGTGGGTGTATTACCGAACGCAATAACTCTGACTGTTCAACACCTTCAATTCTAGCTCCGAAATCATACCAATTTTCTTTTAGTTTCTTCTTTACCTTTCGATTATAAACTGTCTACCGCACTATATAATAATAGTTTCAAATGAAAGTTGCATGAGAACCCAAACTATTCAATACCGTAAAGTTGATCAGTAAAAAGAAAATATATAAAGGAAAAAAAAAATTCTCAATCTATTATATTGAACATGAAATCAGCTTTTATGTTTAGTTATTAGAATATGTGTGTGTTCGGGTATGTGTTTCAAAACTATGAATATATTTTCTATCCTTACAACACAAAAAATAAGTCAGAAAATTATTTTCGGTTTTGGCCGAATCTTTTATACTTGCCACCTTTATTTTGAAGGAACTGCACGGGCGCTGCCGGCGTCTTTTATTTTTGCATAGGCACGGTAGGATCAACTGCAGAAATTTTTACCGTCATCTTGGTTGCAATTTATGAGCGCTGAACAGAAAATCTAATTTTTGGCTTTTGAAAACACTAGTATTCTCATGTTATAATGCAGGGGTGTCCCTTAACCGATTTGTTTCGGACTGCTGAATGGAAATACTTAGATAAATTCTGAATTTAATAGTTATTAAGAATGTATATAGATATCATAGGGGTGTTCTTCAGATTTCTTCTGCATGTCGCAAATGTTTAGACAAAATTAATATACATCCAACCTCTCTTTGACATACATATAGAAAAAAATAATTCCAAAAAAAAAGCCATGGCAGAATTAAGTCGTACTGTGGGTACATTTAACATAGATTTTCTACTCTTTGATTGATTACTGGCCAGTTATAAGTTTTTGCATTAAATTTCGATTGGATGTGTGCCATAAGCTTTAAATCATTCTCGTTAAAAGATAACACACAAGCTTAAGTGATTTCACTGTTCGAAATGTATATCTACGCGTACTACGTTTCTCTTTAAACTTAATCCGGGCGATTGCTCCTAGAACTTATGAGTAAAGTTTCAAATATGCGTTTGAACCTTAAAGCATTTTAAAATTCTTTAATTTGGAAGCAGATGGACGTACTCACCTAAATTCGGCTTAAGTATATATACTTTCCTTAATAGAACTTGAAATGTTGTGGAGAGTCCATCACACATTTTTGCAACATTGCAAAGCGGATGGCAAACCCGGCATACCGTTAATACCCAAATAGTCGTTATAGGAATTCCCAAGTCTTTTAGGTAAAATACCATTACATGTCTGTGTAGAGTAATAGAGTTTATATTTTGCACTTTCGTCTCCTTATTCCTTTTTTATAGTGTTTTTCCATTTGTTGTCGGTTTTCCCTACAATAACATCAAACTCATGCATGATGATGCTTTCAATATACTAAATGGAAAGTTTTTTTCCTATTTCACTTTAAAGGGATAAAGAGAAAATTATGGAAATCTAATTGCTTAGGTTTTTCCTTTATTCTAGATTCACCCTTTTTTTTGCTCTAAGCTTCCTTTTGTTCTGCTACATTTTTGTCCCTAAGTAGTTTTTTTTTTCTTCAATATTTATAAGGTGGTAATAGTCATTCTTGTTGTTAGAGTTTTTCCACTATATACTTTTTTTCACCTCACATGAGGTCGTTGAGTTATTGAAATATGCATTTGGAGCTTTTGTTTTGCGCGACTGTTAACTAAAGCTATGTAGTGATATGTTGTAAGATCTTCTCACACATTCAAACTTCACTTTCGATACGATATTTCTTTAAAATTTACTCTATTGCATCCCCTTTTCCTATTTTTATACTTGCGTCGAGTGCTTTTATTGTGAGCAACATTTTTATCTTCTAAAAGGGAGATGGAGGACCAAATCATTTTGAATTCATTTTCAAGCATTCAACTGTGAAATCTTCAAATAAAGGCTTACATAACAAAGTAAAAACCTCCATCATTAGTTTCAAAGGGAAAGTAAGATCAGCTTGTAACCAATTGGTGATTGCTTTTGTTTGGTAGTTAAAATACGAAGTGAATAATTAATTCTGTTTAGATCCTCTTACTGTTTTTATTTTATAATTATATTAAACCCTAATTTTTTATCGATGAAAACCGATGTCAAGTTTCTCTATGTAGTTACAATAACAATTCTACAGAGAGGTAATATGAGGTAGGTCTCTACACAGGTATTTTTCTGTTCGCTTTTTCCAAAAAATTAATTCCTGGTCATAGACATCGCGTCGGCATATGTGAAATCTCGAAACCAGTAAAATCAAAAGAGAAGCATGACATGCGCTCCAATTTCGTAAACATGCTCTTTAGACTTTTTCATTAGTTTGTCCACCAGAGCGCCTATTAACTGGGACATGAGTTATAGGCATTCCCTTGCACCTGAAGGCAAATTCATTCCCTAATTAATCTTAAAAGGTTACCGATGGGTTAATATTAGCTAATAACTATTTGCTGACTTATGGCAAAAATTTAAAAAAAAAGAAGAATGGAAGTTTTCATAAAGTAGGGAAGAGGATTTAAACCGCCTAACCTTTAGTTGGACAAATTTGCAATTTTTATGATATGTTAAGAAATTAACTCAATACGAGCAATTTTCAGCTTTTTTTCAAATAATTGAAGCAATGAAAAACCCATGTATAACAGGCAGACAGGTTTAATTAAATTGCTTGCAAAAAACCATTTAAACTTTAAAATATTTCTATATAATTTCTACACATATGCTATAAAGGGGAATATGGAAAAAAATCTTTGCATTTTCCTACTGTAAAGCAATTGAAATAAATAAAAATAATATTATTTACATCGGTAGACAAATTCTTTTTTTTCTCTTTGATAAAGCACCGATTTCATGGCATTACATGGGTAAAGTGAGAGGAAAACCTGTAATCAGCTTTAATCGACGTTTTTGATACCTACATGTGGCTTATTTTGCTTAGCCCTTTTGCTTATAGCGCATATATCAACCGACGACATTGACTAGCAAGCAACGGTTTGGAGATACTTTTCGATGTTACGAGACAATTTTCGCTTCAGGAGCAATATTTATGAGTAACACAAAATTTGTTATAAAATCATTGTCATATCCGAGTGCCGATCATCTTTAGTGCAAATTACATGCATCAAGCTCCCGAGATGTCATCAACATTTGTTCTACTTTCCTTCAATTCTACAATTTGTTAACAGTAAATGCTACAATAATGTAAACTGTCAATAATTTAATTCACTAGCGAAAATTTATTTATAATAATAATATATTTTTTTGGAAAATATTTGCATTATTGTGCCGCCTACGAATATGACAAGGACATCTGAGCGGTGAGAAATTCTTGTGACCGCGCGTGAGCCCTTAGCATAAGATCGGTAGCGCAGTGAGCATGCGACATTGCTTGAGTTCCGTTCCCTCAGTTCAAAATGCCCAACATCACATTCATCATCATAATCTAAGTAAAATGTTCGTCTTTGTCCAAATAAACATTCGTTCGTCAAACAAATACCCATTCGAGATGCAAACTTACCTCTAAAATTAGACTGATCAAATCATGTCGGCGAACTCAACTTTCTTTGACAACGAAAGAATCTCCGTGTATGGGGAATAATTAAGTCACTACGTTTTTTGTATGGAATGCAAAGAGCACGTTTTTATAAATTCAAAATCTTTAAACTTGGGGCCCTTATAGACGATGTGCAGTTTAGCAAGCCAATGCGCAGGCCAGCGAAAAAGTTCTGCACTCAATACCAGCAAAGATTTTCATGTGCATGTACGCGCCTGACTTGACCGTCATTGGAATGCCTAAGTCAAATGTCCAACGTTTTTTAAAGAATTTAAATGGAAGCGATCTCTCTCGAAGAAACACACTCCTTTGGCATAAACTTGTGCTGTGCAGATCACAAGCTGTCTCGGGTTCAATTTACCTTTCGGTAGAGGATTACAAAATTGAAATTGTGAAATTTCAACCTAAAATACAAAACAAGCGCCCATAAAACGATTACATATAAACGGAACGGAGGGACTTTTCTCTTTTTATTATAACTAAAATTGAATTATTGGCATTTGAATAGGTTTGTTGAAATTCTTTTTTGTTCCTGCTTTGCTTCCTTTTTTGCTGTTGCACAATTTTAATTAGTGCAGTATAGTGTAAATGTGTAAAATTCCAAATAAATGAGAAAATAAAAGTAAAAACAAGAACTAAAAAACGAATTCACTTAACAAATTGAAAAAGGCAGCAAAATAAAGAAAAAAAGAATCGATGCATCAGTGAGGCAGTTAAAGCCTTAAATATGATTTATGTTTACTGCAGTCTAGACATTGTAAATATCTCAGAATTTAGTTAGCATCGCGTTTGTTTCTTGCATTTTCAATATTTACTTTTACAGAAATAATGTGCGCATATAAAAGTATGTATATGATGATGACCCTTTCATAAGCTGGATAAGCGGGTAGAACGTATAAAGTAATAATAGTTCTAAGGCTCTTGTATGCACATATGTGTTGAAAAAGTTTAAAACGCACCATATGGGTCTCAAAGTTTTGTGTATTAAGAAAATACATAAATAAACTAATAAATAATATTTTGTGAGCTTAACATAATAGCGAACCCGCTCTACTGGCCTTCTAGAGTTTATTTATATTATAAGCGTAAAATTGGAGTTTAGCTACTATACCATAATTCATAACTAATGGCCGTAAATCCGTTAGAAAGTCATGTGAAAAATGATTGAGTTTAACAAAACTACCAAAAAAACCAAAAAATCCCCAAAAATTCTAGCTGTGCTATAAGCAACTATCAATATGTTGTTGGAGCATAAAAATAAAGAAAGACTACTACTATTATTATTTTTTATTTAAAGGAAATAAATCATCATTTGATGCCGAATATAAAATAATGCTTTAATTTTAAAGATAACCTTAATTTTTCGGAAAATATAAGTTAAAAAAAAAATGTATCTGCACAAGTGTAATAAATATGCCAACTTTCACACGCACTAATGTTTAGCCTCACATACGTGTTTATTTATAACTTTACTATTAACAAAAAAAAAAAAGAAGAAAAAAGTAAATAGATAAATAAATTGTTATACGCGGCTCTGTAGCCGCGTTGGTACTAGCCTTTAAAAATATTCCCTTAAATATACGTTATGTATTCCGCGTAGTACATTATTCTGCAGTTCGCCCTATGTTGCTTGGTGACGTACTGGTATGCTTGTCATCAACTTTACAAACCATTAGATTTTTACATAATATGAATTTAAAAAATTTTTTCATATATATATATATATATATAGATGTACATAAATTCATTTACTCGTACATTACATGCATGCATATATAAATGATTTCTTGTACATATGTGTAAACATGCAAAACATGCATTGCGGTTACGTTGACAAAGATTCAATCAAATAGAAAATTTTTATTAAGAAAAAAAAAGAGGAAGAAATTCTCAATCATGTTGTGACTTTACACATAAAATAAAATTCTTTCGTTTTATAGGTAGTTTGAAATGTCTACATAAATATGCATAAAGTAAAGGGTTGTAACCACAGACGCGCAGAAGAACACTGTTTATAGTTTACTCTATTTAAGGGCGCATTAAAACAATTTTGGAATACTTTTAGACCTTTTAGAATTTATTTTAGAATTTATTTTAGGTAAAAATAATAAAAAATGTTACCCAACCTCCTTACCTCATTTTATCGACTTCATCGATTTTTAACAGATTACACAGGAAGACAAAAAAATCGTTCTTTTTCCTAGAACTTTTAAAGAATATTTAAGAGCCACCGCTCCCTGACAGATCGGCTAATAAGATGCACTAAAAACAGCCAATGTATTTAAAAACAAATTGAAAAATTAAAGTTTATTGCAAATAGAAAACAACATTTTCTTTCACTTCACGTCAAACGCTTCCCTAAAATACCGATGGTTTTGTATTTTGCTAAGAGTCTTAAAATATGCTTCAGTTTCGCCTACGACTTCGTCATTTCCTTGAAGAAACCTGCAGAATACGGTGCCTGAGATAGTAATTCAAAGGGCCATTGACTTCGGTGTTTTTATTCCACCATGCGTAAACACGGTGACCATTTGGAAAATATATTTCGTCAAAATTTCAAATTTATGTGTATATATGTGCATTTCTATAGAATGTCAGTTAGCTTTTTCAATTTCAATTTTCGATTATCAAAAGAAAATTGTCAGAATTTTTTTTTGATGTTTCCTGGTACAACTTCGTCTAAAATCAGCAAATCAGCCCGAGATTGTTGTTTTCAAAGCGGAAGAATGCCTGGATCCAATGCCGAGTTCGACATCGGCCACATTCTTAGTTTGCATCCTAATCTTTCTGTTCATTGACAAGTTTCCGACAAGTTTGCAAATTCGTTCTTTTATCCGTTTTATGACTCCTAACTGGCATATCAAGAGATAACAAGGAGCTTCAAAAAGGTGCGAAATTACGAACATTTAGAAAAACCTTCCCGATCAGTCAACCGATTTTCTCGCAATTATTGTGAGCATTGCTTCGGCATTATTTAGGTGATGGGTAGCTATCGATGCTTCACACTAGATATGAATTCTTCTTTATTCTGAAAATAAAAATTGCAATGTCCATAGGAAAAATGATTACGAAGCATCCTTTTCCTCGGTTAAGGTTAGTTTTTTTTGATAGTGGAAAGGTAAATAATTTTAGGAAGTAAACTGACACCGCAGTGCCGAGCAACAATCAAATCGGGTTGGACTTTTATGGGTTTTCTGGTATTAGCTCGAGCGGTTCGAAAAGACACGCAAAACAGTATTATTCCAAGAGCTAATAGAATTACAAGTTGAGTGATCGTTTTGTAAACTTTATGTGCTGCCGTCAGGAGCATTCACTGTGTGTTTGTAACTTTTTGTAATTTGTTAAAACTTTTGCTTTTTTTCCCCCTTTTTCTTAATATTTTGAATATTTTTCTTGTCAAATATTTGAACTGAGAATATTCGGAATTTTTGTTACAAATATTTGCGAAAATTATTGGAAACACAAACAAACATTGTATGTAAATGTTAAATTGAAATGTGGAAAGGATCGAAAACATAACAGAGCATCTGTAACGTCAAACAGAAGGCACAGATTTATATTCGATTTATTAAATTTTACAATTTCTGTTAATAACAACTATGTTGGAATGTTTTTTTTCGTTTCTTTGTATTTATTTGTGTTTTAATAATAATTAAAATATTCTTTAGAGTAAATAATTTGCATAAAACTTTCTTTCACAAAAAGAAGAAAGAAAAGTAAATCGCGGTGTTTTTAGATATCAACGGCGATAATTGGAAGAAGTAATCTTTGCTTGTTGAATGCTTGGCTTAAAAATTTTTAATGCAATGCATGTCTTTTGAAAACAAAATTATGTACATACACTGTAAAAAATACCAGTTGTTAACAATAATTAACGTTTTTGGCTCTTGTAGAACATAACGTAGACGAAAACATAAAAATTGAAGGTAGCTTTTACATAAGGCAGAGTCACAATGCATGGGCTTCGAATAGTGCAGCACCGAAGCCAATATTTTCAATACTGGTGCTACGCATGATAGCATGCACTCTCGCTTTCTTTCAAATAAGTGTTGCAAACGCCGAAAGCGTAGCCATTGAATCAAACGGACAAGTCCCACAAGGTAACCATTTTGGGCAGGTGTTGCAACACTTAACGGAACAGGTTAGCGTTATACGTCTGAACAACTATAAATTTTCTCTAAATTAATCTCAATTCTATGAAATTGATGAAATTTGCCTTTCCTTTAAAAACGCTATTAACCCTATTAACTCGCGCCAATCAAATGTTGAGTCAATTAAGAAAAAAATCTTCGCGACAGTGTTGCTCGCCTGAGTAGTATTAAGCGGTTTTTGCCTCTTTATACCAATTATTCTTCATCAAATTCTACCTCACTTGCTATATTACGTGTAACCATATTGCTATGTAGCATTTTAAGTTCATTTGTATTAAAAGTTAATTGCATTTTTGTGTTTTCTCTGCTTCCTTTTAGTTTTGACTCGACGATGGACAATACTGAAGCCTTCTCATACTAGGGAAATCGCAGCTTTATAAAAAGCGTCGATAAGATTTCACCTTAAATTAAATACCTTGCAATGATCGATTAGGTTAGTGACAGACAAATGAAGTGTTTGCGGCCGATATTGGTTGCATTACACGCTAATACGCTTTTGCGCGTACAAATGTTGAAACTTCAGTTCTCCGGTTTTCCTTGATAGACATTAAAACGGATAAGCTCTTAATAATAAAATCTTCTGATGAATTTTCCGTGACCCCAAGCTAGCCTCAAGGTAGCCTCTTGAGAGCTTTGTTATTTCTCTTGCGCACCTCCCATTGATGATTAAGTCAATCCATATCCTAATACACTAAATTAAAAATTATTCTCGACCTATGTTTTCATATCGCAATCCTATGTACTTCCGTCTGAAGTGGTCTGATA
The DNA here is from genome assembly GCA_001077435.1 of Glossina morsitans morsitans. NCBI lineage: Eukaryota > Metazoa > Arthropoda > Insecta > Diptera > Glossinidae > Glossina > Glossina morsitans. The sequence goes on from CCAG010011977.1 coordinate 17,280, forward strand.
ATTTGGTTGCATGGTACTCCTTTAATTTTACGATGTTAACCTTAAACAAATTCAAGAAGTTGTCACCCGCGAACATTGGAAAACATGAGTTCGTTTATTGATTTATGGGCTTTATTCCGTTAGGGAATACGTTGTAATAGGTAGGATTGTAGTAGGTAGGTTGTAGTAGATAGGATTTATTAGACGGTGATCAAGAAAGTTCGACGACCAATGCCTTACGAAAGAGCTACACTTGAGCTCGCTGATGCCCATACTTGAATATGCGTTGATCGTGCGGTTCGTTCGCTATATTGAATTCGTAGAGTCACTTCAGCCACAGTTTTTTCTTTTTGCTTATAGGACTTTGAAATGGAATCCGTCATTCTGATTGCAGGCTTATGCAATTGTTTCTTTTTTAATTTAGTTAATAAACAGTACAATTGTCCGGCCGGTTTTATTCGGTAAGGTAAGTTTTGATGTTCCTAACCGCTTTTCCAGAAACTTTATTGAGCTTTACAAAACGATCTAAACGATATCCATAATTTAGTCCTTAATTTAAATGAAATTAAATAAACGTTCCCCTAATATGCTTGCCTTACCTACGTCATATCGAAATTAACTTTTAACATTTAAAGTATCCTATAATTCGCAAATTAAACTGAATGTGTTTGTTGTTATCGGTTGCCAAGCTTTTCCCATATTTGCAATGGTTTAGCTGCTTATCCCAGCACGGAACCATATCGACTGCGAATGTGCCTCTGCACTAGAATTGCATGTGTGTTTTCTTCTTATCATTTTCTCTTAGTTGCTTATTTACGTATGGGTTTTGATCTTCTGTTCCTTGAATATTTTTTATAAACTACAAAAATTAAATCCTAATGTGTTGGTTAAAATTGACATTTAAAACTGTACTTTTTTCGATTCTTATATTATTGTAGCGAAATTTCATGCGTAAATAAACAAATAAAAAGCAAAAGAGAAATTCAGGCTGTATAAATGCCACCACAATATCAATTTAATATCCGAAAAATTTGGTTGTGCACTAATTTGCTGAAAGCTTTGCGATAAAGGGCTTGTAACCAAAAACACATCAGAGTTGTAGGTTAAATGTGAGCTAACTATTTGTGCAGGTGTTTTTTTTTTTTTCTTTTTTTACCAAATATCAATGCTTATTGTGAACTTGAAGTAAAGGCCTATAAGGGAATCTGAGGTGATTTACTATTGTTTTCATTACATGGAGGATTTTATATTTTTACGAGACGAGGTTATAGTTTTTCTTGCAAGATGCGTCTCTAATATTGGTTCGATCTAAATGAAAAGAAAAAGCAGCACATATCTACCACATGTCGAGATTGGGTCAAAGTCCACCGAGGAAAGTATTTGAGTGCATATGAAAAATCGATTAGTGTGAAAGTATAAAAACAGAGAAGTCAAGTATGTGAAAATCGTGAGAGCTCTAAAGCACAAATGAGATAAGAACGAAACGATGCACATCAGTAAACATAAAAATGCAGGCAAGCAAGCATGACATTCCTTTACGTACCTAACTTTTATACGTACGCTTGTGTCTATGTGTTAAACATATAAAAGAGAAAATCTCGACTTGAAGTGGTTTAAAGCCGATTTGCCCTCAATAGTTTTGTGTGTTAAACTTGCAAACGTTTTTGCGGGTCGTTGCTTTCAGTTTTATTGGCGTAACGATCAAAAAAAGTTTTGCATAAGAGCAACCAGATATACTAAAGAGTGAAATGAGTTACTTGTCGGAACATATTCCCATCAAAAAAATCTTATTGATCAATAAACAAGCAGCCGTAGGTGCAACAATAATGCCAATCGCAATATAATTAACATAATAAACATTTTTTTGGCGACGATGCTAATTGTATAGTGAAAGTTTAAATAGCGTATTTATAATACAGTTACACTCACGCACACATATGTATGTTGGATAAGAAAAGCTTTTTTATTACAAAAATCGCAAACATTAATTTTAAATAGCATTTTCCGTCCTTTCCATGCATTTGGCACCATTTCAATGATAGTTTGTTCATATAACCGAAGGCAGTTCAATAGAATTTCATGCACAGTCAAGTTAACCACAGAAATTATTTGACAAAAAATAAAAAAAATAAAAATAATTAAACTGTCAACTGCGCAGTTTCACCCTGTCAATTGCATACTGGATATAAGTAAGTGCGTATGTGCTTCTCGAACATTTATTCAAAAGGGTGAGTATATTCACTTACACGTACACACATAGACATTTATATAACTGACATTTATACTTGCATACGATAATGCAGAAAGCCTTACGAGAGACAACGGGAAAAGGAGGCAATCTTTTCCTTTAATGTAAAATTTAAGTCAAAATCTTTCAATAAAAGTCAGTTTATACACATATCAAGAACGCGTATTAGAGATATTTGTAAATTTTTCTACCCATGAAAGAAGACTTGCATTTTAAATTTGGAGAGTTTATTTATTGCTACTATAGCAGGTCCTATTGTACAGTCTCTTCAGAATTCGTTTATAGCAAAACTTTGTTTAAAAAACTTTTTTCTCATCTAGATTAAGTTAGATTAAGTTCCAGAATTAGATAATTTGAAGCACAGTTGCTTTTAGTCATAAGCGTTCGATTTTCATCATCAGACATCATGTTAGTTGCCCTCTGTATTAGTGACATAAAAATTGGAAGCTCGATTTAGAACGTGGTGCGGGGTTGTAGCGATAGTTCTCCGTCGATATTGGAAATCTGTGTGTACCGAAAGCGATGGATTATGGTTGTACGAAATATCTAGACAAAAGCATAGTCGCTTAAGGTGTTAAAGGAAGTTTCTCGTTAGATATGGCCACGTGAAACTCGCGAAGGTATCAATTTTTTGAGATTTCTGATAAATCTTCAGCAATGGTGGGACCTCCTAAACTGTTTCATTCCCTGTGGACTGCATCTTGTACTTAAGAAGCTTAAGGCACTCGTCCACTTTAAACTTTAAAGGCATCTCCTAGACCAAGTGTTTGTCTTAAAATGTTGAAATTTCTTCCATCTTACTTTCATGTAACGGCCAAGTTCGCCTTATCAACTAGATTAGTCTATACGTTAGTTCAAAATCACCAAAAATGATATATATATATATGGCTAACCTACCCACTTCAGAGTATTAATAGCCTTTTATGTTGTCACTATTAAACCTTCTGGAGGCTAGTTTACCAATAGCGAAATGTCTAATTATGTAACGGTTTTTTCCTTTCTACTGGCTTTATATGAAAACTTTAAGTTCGCTTCTACTAAGTTTACTTTTGGGCTTGTCAATATTTGGTAGTTACTAAATTACATACATCTCGACTTTACGGGTTTCGAAGATTGTGCGAATCATACCGCAAAAATAAAAATGGTTTCGACGTTATATCCTCCACTAGGCGATTTTTATATTTTCGTTCGTCACAGCCATTAATATATATAGACTTTTAGTCAATTCGACTCCTTTATATGGTTCATGTTACTGTGAACCCAGTAAAGTCTAAATGCAATGTACTTTTGTTTTATTGAAATTTAAAGCACCTTTAAGTTTATCTCACTCAAACAGAATTCAAATGAAGGTTAGGCTTTCAGACTTAAAGTCTGGACTTTTCATTTCTACGAACCTTGACTACGTACTATGGAAAATTAATAAAAATACTGAAAAAAAAATCTGCACAAAAAAAAAAGAAAAATTAATCATTTGACTTTAGCTATTTGTACTTTGCACTGCACTGCATTCTATATACTACTTTGCATTTTGGTTGGTGTGACTATCAAAAGTGTTAACCATCACGACATTACCAGCAAGCAAAAACAAGCCCGAACAACAATATTGACGACATCATGTACAAGCATGCAAAATGCCATCATCATGTTCGCCATCCATACCCATATACATATTTATATATATATATATGTATATATATATATATATCCCCATATATTTACACATATCCACATATTTATCCACATACATACAAGAATATATTTCACGCTGTCTTTACTGTGTATAGTGTATGACAATGCAGTGCGTCGTATGCCAGCTTCTTCATATGGCTGCCGTACTACATCGTCCTGTCATTCGGTTCTTTCATTCATTCATATGTTGGTCGGTCGGTTGCACTCCTCTAAAATCTCGCTTACCAGTTGTATGTTTAAATGTTTTTGCTATGGGTTTGACTGTTTCAAATTCTGCATCAAATAGATTTTTAATTAATATTAAACAAACCGCAAATGGTTTGTAAAATTAAAAATTGCACATATAGACAGTGAGTGACTGAAAGAATAGGGATGGCAAACAATATTAAAGTAATATCATAACAAAATACTAAATTCGATATTTGCACTAGCGTGTTATATTTATATGATCATAAAAGCTGCATACATTACTTTTGAGGAGGTGTTCATCTTTATTGAGACAACAGTAATTTTTAAGCCTAAAACCATTTTTTCTTTCACGTTTTTTTATCGATTTATTTTCAGCCTAATTTTAATCGGTATTTTGTCTGATTTATCGCATACTCTTTTTAATACGTTCTCGCCATGTCTTTTCTAAATAAACAAGAAATCGTTCATTTGTTAATTTTATTATGTTATTCATTATCGCAATGAATGGCTTCTACATTTTTGCTCTTTTTCTTTTTTTTTCGCTCCCTAATAAAATTAGTTGGCTCTGCGTGTCCTCAATTAAATTACTACAGAACCATTGTTTACCTAACAAAAAAAGTAAATGAAATTAACTTTTAGCAATTGAACCAAATGATAAACGCTTTATACGTTTTTCTTTTGAAAAGCAGAGATTCTTAAACATCCGTATGCATATATTTACATCCAGAAGCTTGAAAATGCACGCCGTGCACATAAAAGAAGAGGAGAGTTGTTCCAATGAAGGCAATTATACAAAAACTTATTGGGGTACATTGAAAGAAATTTCATTATATGTGCATTGATATGTTATACCAATAGCTGCTATGACTGATTACGACTTTTTTTTAGCTCGTGCTAAGTTTGATACTTTCGTTCTGCTGCATGTTGCAGTTTTCTGGTTGTTTGGAACGTGAATGTGAGCAAGTGAGTGGCTGTTTGCTAAGTATCTACAAGTTTTAGTTTCCTCTGCCAAGGTTCACTTTCCTATTTGAGATTTTAGAAGCAAAAGCTTTCCTAGAGCACACAATTGGGCATTGAATAGGAATACACGCTACACACGGTATTTGCGTTCAGTTGTATGTGTCTGGACAAGACAGACTTAAATTCATGGTCATGCTTAGCGATAACAATAGAGTTTCTGAATAGCTTTGCTCTATCTGTCATAAAAGCTCCAATCAACCTTGCATTCATTTACTAGCCATTGCAATCTAGACTTGCCTGGCAGACAGTAGCAAACGCTCTATAACAAAAGATACTCAACTTTGAAATAATTTAGTCTCTAAAGTAACGAGTATTAAGTTTCTTATCGTCTTTCTCATTTCTAATACGGAAAATTGATATTTGAAAAAGCAGGATAGTCATTCATTCTCGGGAGATGTCAAACCTCTTATTTTTCAGTTTTAATAAAACTTTTCGCAATCTTTTACAAAGATCTTTTTCACTATCAAACTTATAATGACATCTTTTTGTCGAACTTTCTATAGAATTGTTTTGCTTAATTTTTTACATATCGTCTTCAAAAATATTTTTTTTTATAAATTTGTAAAATTTTCAATTTTCAAATATTTTCTAGCAATAATTGTACAACAGCTGAGAGCGAATTGTAAAAGCTTGGAAATCACTGGGACAGACAAACATTCGCCAGCAAACACGTACTGGCAATTTTTACTGCAGTACTGCTTCTCGTTGGCTTAAAGGTGTGTGACACGCCAACTTAAATGTATTAGCACCCAAAACTAGGTAAACTCAAACATGCACACACACCTAAACACAGTTAACCGAACACGCACACAGTTAGCAGAGGAGAGCATATTGTTCAAACAACTGGTCCTGCTATCACGTAACAAATTGACGCAACTATTAAAAGTGTCTCATATACGAACAAAGTTCGTTAGAAAATCCTATGCAGGTGTATAAGGGTTTTGTGAAAAAAGCCTGCGGCATACGTGCCAGACTTCAAAGCTTATATATAAGAAAAATAAGTTACCATATTATCTATTTTTGTTGTTGTTGTTGTGGGTTGGTAGTTGATAGGTTATAGGCTATGGATTGCGTGGAATATTTTTCTAGGTTATCTTAAAAATATATTTATAAAAATGTCTTTAATACATATATTTAATTACGAAGTAATAATAAAAAACTTCAAATTGACGTAAATTTATGCAAAGGGCCCTCCCATAGACCTGATTCATTTTGGTTTGCTTAATTAATGGCCATTCAAATAAATTTTTTTAACTTTGAATCAAACTAAAACAATGCATCCTGCCGTGATATTTTTTTTATTTTGTTAAAACGTCTGCAACACCCAGAACAAATTGTCAGTATAAATATAGTACATACATATATTTGATCAATGTTAAATGACGAATTGATCTGGGCATTTCCGTGTGACCGTCTGCGTATATGCCTTTGTAAATATTAAAACGAAGACGACGGTTTCAAATCGCCCAAGAACATTGCAAGTTCTTGTAGGAAGGAAGGGAAAATTGGTCGAAGGACAAACCTACAGTACTGTTTTGTTTATTTATTTTTTTAAACACTGCAAGCCACAAAATATTCGTATCAGCTAATGCTATAATTAGAACTACAAAATTAATGAACAAAATTACTTAGTTATGGAAGAACACGTACTAAACAGATCAAGCCTAAGAACTAATCCATTGCTTAAAAAAAAAACAACAATGTTACCAATTTATTATTATTATTATTATTATATAAATTTAGCCAGAGAATAAATTCGAAGACTAAATTCTTAAAGCACTTGCATCTAAGGCCTTCGGCCTTATTTTTATTAATATTGTTATTATTATTATTATTATTATTAAAAACTCTACCGCACTTGAGATTTGAACCCACGGACCATTGAATTGCTAGTCGAGACTCTTGCCTACTCTCGGTCACTCAGGCGGATACGTAACCATTATTCTTAAGGTTTGGAATATATAACGTTCTTTTATCACATTGTAGGAATTGAAAGAAGAGTCTAAGGATTCCATTTATCACTGCGCACAAACCCTGAAATGGCTTTTACAGAAGATAGTTAGTATGAGAGTCTAGAAGTCTAGGAGGAACATTAAAATAGACGTGTTCTACCAACGGCGAGCAAGAAATTTGACCATAAATACCAAGCCCAACATTTTACGCCTGCCATAAGACGATGGTAAATCAGTAAACTTCAACCTACTTTCCAATGACACCGAAGGATCCCAACCCAATTCCCTAAAGAAAAACGTAAAAATTCGCCCGAGTTAATAAGATCTGCGCACGGTCCGTAATTCGGTAACCACACTGCAACTGAATATTTTTTTATTGGGCTGGGCGTAGAAGTAGATAGGTATTCTTTAAACGATACTTAGAGAGAGCTTTATACACAAATGTCACAATATTAATGTTAAACCTAACTTCAGAGTCAACGGTGACTTCGAACTCTTTAAAACTCGATGCACTCTTCAGAATATAATTAGTAATTGAATACGAAGCAGGCAGCAAAGTTACCCTATGCAATGAAAATTGCTTCGAATTTTCTAAATTTGGAGATACGCCGTTAATTACTGAGTAAGTGTGTAAATTATTCAAATCGCACTGGAGATAATGCATACAGGTAGCGCATCAAAAGAAAAAGAATTTTTACATCATCGGCAAATATTAGAAGTCTGGCATATTGAACACAACTGAGAAGACTATTTGTAAACCGAGTAAAAAGACTAGGGCCAAGGTGGATATCTTGAGCAACGCAAGATAAAACAAAAATAATACGTGAACCACAAGCATTAAAGATCACTTTTCGAGAACGGCCATGCAATCATAATATCTGTACACCTAATAAGCTTAAACTTAAAGATCAATGCATTGTGGTCAACCTTGTCGAATGCACTCGAAAAATCGTTGTAAACTTCGGAAACAGAAATTCACTGAAAAAATTAATTGGATATGGATGAATTTGAGACGACCAATTTATTCGAGACTTCTTTATCTCCATTTCGTGTTCGTGATTTAAATCCTGTAAAACATATACAATTAGAGTAACAAGCCTTGCTCACGCTCTAGTCTTGAATGCAGAGAGTACTTCATGCGTAGCTACCTATATTAAACATTTCGACCAATTACCTTCCACTGTTTCAAATTGACGTCAGCGGCTTGTTAAACCGCACAGGACATTTCACAGATGTCGAAGCAAATGAAAAAGCTTCAGACGTGTCAATATTATCACAATCAAAATTCCACACAACTTCAGAGCTTGTCGGCAGTGGTTTTGCTGTACGAGAAAGACTTTCCGCTGGCAAAAGCGAAACGCATATTATTCGTCAACCATTTCATTCAACTTTACCGACAACATGGGGTCATTGATATTCTCAAGTAAAACGATTTTTCGCGGGACACATAGACATTAGCGTCATTTAGGAATACTAAATCAAGAAGTTGCTGGTTCATAACCTAAACAGAGGATTTCATAACCATTTATCTCTGGCTTCAACCAGGTTTCAGGAAATATTACGTCATCGTAGTCAACTCCGTTAGTATATAGCAGAGCATAACTCAGCTTTGTGTTCAGATCGCGAAAGTTCTGATAAAACACAAGAATTCATACTGGGATCGCATGGTTGAACGGGATGATTTAACTTCCTTCCAGGAATTAATTCTTAAACAAGTGCGTCTTTCGGCGAAAATCGTTTGCTTAAAAGACGATCAACCATAGATAGTGGAATTAAATTCGGAACTTACACGGTTTTTATCTTTCTTTTTTAGAATGCAGATACTTAAGGTTTTTTGCAGTGGTTCATACAGATAACGGATTTTGTATATCCTCATTTAATGAAGGTCTTCTGGTCGAAATAGTTCCATGTTATTAAATTTTAAAACGCAGTTCTTTCATTTCCTTTCATATCTAGTGACATGGATGGGCTTATACCTTTTTAATAGACCTTTTCTTCTATTCTGACGGACTTCTAATTACATCACCTGTTCCTCAAGCCTAGCATTTGGGGTCAATTTTATTTGTTTAATGCATTAATCCGTGCTTGATCAAGTCAACTCATACACTGATATACGCAAGCGATGGAAAAATGTCCTCCTCTTTAAATACGGAGTCTTATTGGAGCGTTTTCTAATTTGATTATAGTAATTTTGTTGCCTGATGGTCGTCCAATTTCATAATCATTTGCAAAAAGCAACTCATTCACAACGGAGTAATTCATGGACTTACATAAACTAGAGAACATGCCTTCGTTTCTTGACATAAGTTTGATAACAAACTTTGTTTCAGTATAGATACTGAACTGTCCATAAATGAAGGTATGTGCTAGACTTTGTTGTTAATCGTTGGTCGAGAAAGTCGAATCATCCTTAGATTGGGAGAAGTAAAAAATTGTATTCAGTCATGACCGAATTTTTTATACCAATCACCAATCACCGTGAGCTTAAAATAAGAGGAAAGAATTTTTATAGTTTACTATGTCTGGCGCGGTTGATTTTCTCTATATTCAAAATAAAAGTACAAATTTATATGATGTATGTGTAGTGCCTTATGAGTAACAAACAAAAAACATGGAAAGCAAAAGTAACAAAAAAAAAAAGAAAGAAAAAAAAAAGCGTGTACATAGCTAGCACAGAGGCACACCCAAAGCCAGTGCAGATCCAAATTGCAAGTAAACCCCTAAGCCATTGCGAACATGTAAAGCTTGGCAACTGTTAACAACACCAGTTAATTTTGGAATCATAGCGGGACACTAAGATTGTAAGTTAGGTTAATACGACATAAGGAAATCGCGCATATTCAGCATAGTGGTTTTGATATTAAAGTCTAAGACCCTGATATTAAGATTAACACGTTCGCGGACACTAAAAATTTCAGGGAGCTGCAGAAATATACAGGCAATTATTTTTGAAACTAGTTGTAATATCCAAAATCTGATTATACATATATTATAAGAGTAGTCAGACGGAGAAAAATAAAAAAAATAAGAAAGTACTTAATGAATCAATTGGTCATTACTTTGATATGTATACTAATTGCAAAAACTTAAGGTTACATGAAATTAAATGGACAAGAATTGGCTTTAAAATTTGAATGCTGTAGCATTCACGTCATTTTGCATTACTATGAAAATGAATGCTATAGCATTCGCGTCCGCGAACGTGTTAAGCAATAGATATTGTTACAAATTTCCGCTCCTCGATACGGTTCGTATCACTAGATCGTGCATATTGAAAAGAAAATGCACTTCAAAGTTTTTATTATGTTCCTAAATGTAGGATTATTTACAATTTATTATTTATTTTGTTTTAACGATACTTTTTGGCTGCTCAACCCAACTATTATTATTCTTTACTTGAATCTTCTCTTACGACTCAATGTTCTCTTCGGAGTGAAAACTGCCTTCCGCAAATAGGCTACTTATATACATTTTTACCAGCATCTTATGATCGCCTAACTTCATGGCTTCATTTTTAATCCGTTAACCTGCTTTTCTGTTAATCGTTTTCCTCGGCCTGTAGCTGTATGACGCGACGCGCATGTGCACCTGGGTTTTTCTCTGTCCATTTTCCTGCTAATCTTTTCCGTCGGCCGGCAGTTGCATGAGGCGCTGCGAATATGCATTAGGGAATTTATTACTTACGAAAATCAATTAGTTAGCAGTAACTGGATTTGGGATTTTCGTAACAATATCATTTAGGTTTCTGCAAACAACTCTGAACGAATCAAACAGCTCGTAAATATATTTACATTGACTAAGCTTAGTGAAAATAAACTACCTAGAGAAGCGATTAGAGACATTAAAGCTTATCTCACCAAGTACTGTGGACAAATCGATTGTGCCATTTACTAACTTAATTAAGAAGGAAACACCAAGAATAAATCTGTGTTTCTCGAGTCATGGTAAGTATAACAGAAGCAATCTATTTTCACAAAGAGGCAGAGAGACAAGCTGACTTTAGCCAAATTCCTAAGGGCAAACACAAAGGTTTGCTTTTCAATGGATTCAAATTGAATTTACATAACACCTATAGGAAGGAGGCCACACAACAGAAACATATCCAAGTATTGGTCTAACTAAGCACATGTATAGCCAATTTTTAATGCAAGGATTCTTAAGCCCTTTGGACCAGCCCTTAATAAAACCTAAAGGCAGGCCTATGTTTACTTAAAGAGAGTGCAATGTGCAAATGAAAATGTAATCTTTGGTCGAAAAGAACCCAAAACCGATAAACGAAGCTAGGTTTTCCCACTTGCGTGAGTCAATGAAATACTCAGTGTTGAATGACTTCCTCCTTAAGAAAGAAAGCTTCTCTAATTTCATAAAATTTAAAGAGCACCATGTAACCAAATCATACCATTGTGATTCCAAGGAGAAGGAAGAGAACAATTTATTATCATTAGCGTATATTAAGATCTGGCGGGATTTACAAATTAAATGAAAGGAGTCCTAAGTGACTGCCTAGAAGGACGTCAGACGTCGCCGAAAATTCATCGGAGCTCATGAGGTCAAACAGAACCCTGAATGTTACGTATTAAGCAGATAAGAACTTATCCATTGCACTAAGTAGCAAGGGAAGCCAGAGGATTGAAATTTGACGATCAATTAGTTATGGTTAGCTAAATCAAACGCTTTACTAAAATCAGCATATACGACATCCGTGCGAGAGCCATTAGAAAAAACCTTGAAAACACGGCAAGTACAAACTTTAAGAGATTCGTAACAATGGATCCTCCTTTTCGGAAGCCATGCTAGAATGAAGGAATATAAGGTTTGATAGCAAAATCTAAATGCTGAGTAACAATTTGCTCAAACAATTTCTCAATCTGATGTCTATTTCGACATTTGTGAAGCAGAATAAGGAAACTACTCTTCCAAAACAAAGAGAAAATTCGTAGTTTTAAGGATTGCTTAAAAGTCTTTGCACATAGCTCGTTAGGGCATGATTTGAGGATACGTGGTGTAATGCCATCATGCCCAGATAAACAAATACATTTTGGAGACGTCGAACCATGTAAAACTTCGTTTTCAGAAATCACCCAGTTAGGAATCGAAACCGTGTTAGTTATCAGATACAGTTAACACTTAAATCGGAATCAGTAGTTGAAAAATTTCGCCGGAAGTATTGGGTGCATATAGGGGCCAGTTACAGTTTTCGCCCGAATGGCAATAAACCAAACGTCAGGAGGAGCAGGCAATTCAAATGAATAGGACGGAACTGCAGCAGCAGAAAGGGCAATTAAAACATTGACGTCAAAACAATCAATTGCTCAAACGATTAATACATAGGTTAGGCGTGAAAAACCTAATCAGCATTTAGAAAATTATTTGGTTATTGGATTTTGTAAATAAATTTTTTAATTTCTTATGTTTTTTCAAGTTATTTCGAAATGAACGTTTTTTTTGGGACTCATATCATCTGCGAATGTCGTTCATGTTAACAGGCCTCTGAATTAGTTTTCGTTTTACTTAAGCACATGTGTTAAATAGTTATACTTTCTCTTTCGGAAGAAAAGGTTTCGATCAAATCATCTCATCTCTCGCGCAACGTGCGTGACTGAAATGGAAAAGATTTCTTGCAATCAGAAATTAGGTTCGGGAAAAGGAATTTCTTGACAAAAACTTCTATACATTTTCTACTTCTGGGGAGGCATAGATTTTACGTCATTATGTGGATGTCGTATTATTTACTACAGCTCTGCGACTTTGTCTTAAGGTCCTAATATGGAGATTTCGTTACTTTTCTATTCGCTAGAACTCATTGCATCATGTTCGTTGTATTCCGTAATATCTTCCACAAAGTTTTCTTAAGTTAGACTATTTATTTGCTATATTGCTTACGATAGCTTTAACTTCGTATAAACCGTATAGATTTGTTCAATATTGTTCAATGTTTACAGCACGAACCCTTTTAAGCAAACCCTGCTAAACTTTATAGATAGACTAAACATATATAGATAGAATTACTGGCTGGTTCACTCAAGTTGGCCATAGCCATTTTTATCGAAAGCCAGCTTTATCGAAAAGGCAGACGTTCCAGGCGAAAAAATGATCACACTCGAAATGATGCGGCACATCTTCAAATGTGACAAAGCTGTTCTTTATTTACTAACTTAACGACTACGAAGCTTACCTACGCTAAACATAAGATAACATAAAACCAATCGTGGGACTAAAACGAGAAAACGAGTTTGGTCTTAACACTGGTTTACAATTGATAGACAGAGCGACTTAAGAAAACCGACAAATGGGGAGCCTTCAAGATAATGATGATTTCCAGAACAAAGCATTCTCAAATGTGAAAATCTCTTTTCCTCAAACATTTTAATTTGCAAACTAAAGCTTAACATGAAAAGCAAAAACGCCCACAAGTATCAATAGTCATTTCGAGAGCCTTATACGGGTTCTGCATAGGCTTTCAATATGGCGGCATGTAATAGGAACTGGTGAAGGGAGGAGTCAAAAGAAGTAAGATTTGCTCCAGAGCCTCTTAATTTCACGTTAACTACAATACCATAAATAGTTTTAATTGTTTTTAAATTTTTATTTTTGTACCCATCACTGAAGCATGACAGGTATATATATTCAATATTCAAAAGAAGCTTCAGATACCCTATGAAGTATATATACTTTTGATCAACATGAAATTCTGAATTGTTAAATAATGTCTTTCTGTCTGTGTGCCTGTGTGTCTGCATGGTGTGTGTTGTTAACACTCTTCTCTTCTTCTTCTTCTCTTTGGTAGAAAGATTGGCAGTTTTTGCGAGCACGCTGGTATTAAAAATGGGTCAAATTTATGAGAGCACACGCCCGCAGCAAAGCGTAAAGTGAACGCAACTCTGTTTCTCTGAGCAAAAGTTATGTGTTTTTGTTCATTGAAGCTGTACTCTTTACGTACAAAAATGGAAAAAATTGACCCTGCCCACAAAAAGTTACAAGCGATTAAATTATCTTTTTTTCACTTTTTTGAAATTTTATGCTTATTTGTCAAAACGCAATCGCGGCAGAATGTGAAAAATTACTTTGTACATTCCTGACATGAAAATATATTATCTGCAGGAGTTAAAAGGAGTTAATTGTAAAATAAATATGATAGATGATGATAGTGCGACCTGGTGGATTAATTTTTTCTGAATAATACCAGCTATATGGATATCAAATAAAAGAAGTTGGAGAGTAGAATGCGAAAAGCATAGTGATGGGTATAGGGTATAGGAGATTCGGCACTTAGCATAAAATTTATTTCTAAGAGATGTAAAAAGAAGAAAAAGACAAATGAAATAAATAAATAAATGACAATAACTAAAAGCAAAGTGCACTAAAGATTTTAATGGTAGCGGATACGCGAAATTCGGTCACAACCGAATATAACTTTCTTACGTGTTTTACATTCATTGGGCGAACACAATAAAATATTTCCTTCTTTAAACGGTCCAAGTCTAACTCTGTGCATGGATTTCAACTACTCTCTCGTTCAGTGTTAATACAAACTTTATACATAACTATCTCTAAAAAACTTTTCGTTTTTAGAATTGTTTTTATCCTTTTTTTTAAATAAAATTAGACTAAAAAACCTAAACGTATAAAATATAAAATAAGTGTGAAAATTTGAATTCTAAGCTTCTCCCCTTCTTCCTTTTTGCACTTCACTTGCTGCTACTTCTTTCCATGCATGTATGCTAGCAATGCGCCACTAACACTATTTGAGCTAACAAAAGGAACTCGTAGTTTAGAGTTTTTGTGTGCTACGGGTTGAACAAACTGAACAATGGCTACATTTTCAAGGCTTAACAGAAATTACGATTTACTGTCAGTGGAAAGTTAACTAAAAAAAAAAAAACAATAATTTTGTGTAGGTCCATATGTATGACTGCGTTAAAAAAAAAGACGGAAGTTTGCTGCATTATTTTGTTTGTTACAGAAATTTGTTGGAGAGAGATTTAAATTGAGAATAATTTTTATTTTTTCGTTTCGTGTTCTCCCTTTTTGTTCTTGTTTCTTGGCGCATAAAATCATAGAAAGAATTGTTTCTCTGTTAACTAAAATTAGCATTAGTGTTAGTAGAGCATTCGGCCATTTCGCCAATGACTAGCAACATTGTAAAAATAGTTTTTAAAGCCATGGTGTTAAAGTACTTTCTAGAAAATGATTAGAAACAAACAAAAAAAAAAGAAACCGACTAAAAAAAATTGGAGGCGCAGCCTTTAATTTGTGATTGAAAATAAAAACCAATTTCAAATAAAATTTTCCATTGTTTGCTCGCCAATGTTACTAAGGAGCTATGCTGAAGCTGAAGATCAGTTGATTGAAACTTGAAAGCGTCAAAAATAGGGGCGGTTGCGAAAGGTTTTACATAATGACTTCACTTAAATTGTCGACTCTTTGAATCGTATAACGAATTGGACGTCGCACAATGTCTTTGGGATATAATTCTCGATTGTTTAAGACGAACAATAGGGTACATTTTCCTCTCAAAGGATACATGGTCCAATTAGATATAGGGTGATATTTTAATACTTCTTTCCATGCACCTGTAACACCTCAGATATTTATCAGACATTCCGCAAGGTGGTAGTAGGCAGTATAACAACATTTTAATTCTACTTGCAATCACAAGGACTTAGCGTATAGTAGAACGGAGTGAAAGGTTGTCTCTCGTTCACAAAACTTAGGATCAACTACTTTAATCCAAGTTACTGATACGTACAACAAAATGAAAAATTATTTAATTTGCTTCAGAAAAAGTTTACTTATATACCAGCGCGATCGGTAGATTTTGTTCGCAATAAGAGAAAGACATGTTCTTTTGGCAAACCAAGATTTTATTTTTCAAAAACTTTCTCCTTTAGATCGGTGTGTGGAGTCATGAAGACTTTAATCAATTGTGAAGAATAGGATAGTTGCGGAAGCTATTCGTAGTTTAGTTCATAGAATTTCCTTTGTATAAGATTTAGAGACTGAGTTGTCATCATGATTAAAATGATTTTTTTCTTCTTAAAGTTCGGCGGTTTTTTTTTTTTGAATTTTGTTAAAAAGTCTGAAGACAACGCGTCTGTTTTCTTTCCATTTGATTGAACCTAGTCGATGAGTACTATGCTGTTGCATTGCAAAAAACTAACCAACACATTCCTTCCATACACACGTCCTTAATCCCTTGGTGTGCCTATGTTGGGAAAACCCATTCTTTCGATTTTTGAAATGATTTCAATGCGCAGTATTTTTTTCATTTTGCTTCATTTGGTATTCCGAAGCAAAAAAAAACTCTCCAAAATCAGTTTTGCAAATTGACATGTAAAAAGAAGTCACAATGTCACAAGAGGAGTCAATTGAATGTAGTAAGTTATCGTAATATCCGTACTCTTATATGCTCTAGAAATCTTTTATGCTGCAAACTAATGAAATTAATCAATAAATAATTAAAGAAAGTGAAGTTTCTTTTACACCTACCTTTGCTAATTTTTCCCAATTGTGTGTCATGTGTTTCGTAGTCTCCAAATTTGTGATTAAAAGCCAGGCTACTAAAAAAGCATTAGAAGATAACATAAACGGTTTTACCATTGTTCAGCAGAAAAATGTGGTTACTGATGTCTTAGCGATAAAGCCGCATATCTCATCAAGAATCGCGTTATAGCGAACAAACTCGGAAGAACTAACGCTAAATATCTCTAAATTAAATTGAATTCTAGATCGATTGTGAGGGATTTTCGTGCAAAATAATTAACGCAGACCGACACAAGATCCGATTTTGTGTGGTCCTATGTGATAGCGTAGAGTTTTTTAACGGCATCTGGTGTCACTGTAAGTGACCTGAACAATAGAGATCAGTTTGGCTTATACGACCAACGTTTAAATTATAACCTCTTGTTGTTAACAATTTCCATTCCAAGCACTGTTTATCCAAAATTTCTTGTTTGTTTTTGCACTTTATCTTTCCAAAGCAACACATAACTTATTCACCTTTTGCAATAGCGAAAGAAGTAGCTTATGGGCTGTCATGAAATTTGTGGTGTGCTCGTCTGAACATTTGTTCTCTCTGATAATAGAATTTATTGTTTTCATTAATATGCCCATTTGTTGTTAGTTATCTTCTTTATTGATTGACTTTATTCTCCTTAATACACTAAGTCGACATATTTTCTTTTTGATTATCATTTTTTACGTGAATGGAAAGTCCAAGGGAAGCTTTTTGTTTGTTTCCTATATACTCTGTCATTGGTAGAACTTGGCACAAATGCATGTTATATGAAGGATTTTCAGAAAAACCTTATGCGGCTAGCATTGTACGTTTAACATACCTGCAGTTAATAAAACCCTCACGCCTTATTAATCTTAAATATTTTTATAAGTTTGTTATCTCCGAAAAGAAGAATTCTCCTACATCTCTTCCACGCCTCTTTCAATGGCTCCGACTCTTCTGGTGATGTTGACATTCCGAACCACTTTGCTGAATACTTCCAACCAAAAGTTTTCAACTGCCGATTCCGACTTAACTGATAATTACGCATAACAAATCACAAACACGATTTCGATATCCAACTTGATTATTTCAGCAAATGATCTATTACAAGTTTTGATGGCTTTAAAATATAGTTATGTACCTTGGCCTGATGGCATTCAGACAAGAGTAGTTTCTTTATTTCACTTTAAAAATATGGAAACTGAAAATTGACTTTTTGGTCATTTTGCACAAATTACAGCAGATAAATCTATAAAAATATGACCGTATATTTTATGGACAATACTGGGGTCCTTCTATAACGCAAAAATTGGCCACGCCTACTTAATTTTATAGTGTCATATTATCATTTTTTTTTTTTTTATAACGCACAAGAGCAAGGTTCTATAACTCCATAAGCTATAAAATTCTTGGATAGTTTCAAATTCGGAATGCAACTAAGCATGTCGGTCCGTGTGTCCATTTATATTAAACATTCTCCCGTTCGCAAAAATGAAGATATCGCTTACAAACTTGCAAAGAAATTCGAAAGCGACCGTAAGTTCTCAAATAACATGCTTGCAATGCCTGTCAAACTGGAAACGCCTTGTGTTTTTTGCTTGTTACTCATAAAGTACAATGCACACACCATATAAATTTCCGCTCTTATTCTAAGAATAGAGAAAATCAACCCCGCCCGCCCAATGCCACAGTGATCGGTATAACAGATTCGGTCACCATCGGATATAATTTTTTTATTGTTTCTCTTTTTCTCTCTCTTATTTATTTATACAAGAATTGTATTCTTTTTATGATTCGTCGTTTTTCTCTCTCTAATTCTCCTCTTATACTAGTGTGTTCATAACTGTTCTATTATTCTAAGAATCAATTGACTTCGGCTGTTAATTTATTTTAGCTAAATTTCATGTGTACATAAATGGAATAAAAGGACCGCGCTTACGATGCATAAGAAACAACCTTTTCAAATAGTACCTGCGCTGTTAAATCCCAGGATCTTATGCTGCAATCAATTTGTATTTTAGAATGCATGGAATGTGTTACGTGAAGCCAACGAATTTTATCATTTATATTGTTCTTGCTCTTTTCGGGATTCATAAAGCATCGTTAATTGCTCGCTTTCCCTAGTTACTGCTCGCTTTCCCTTACCGCTTTTCTTACGTGTTTCTTTAAGTAAATTGTATAGTTTTTCATTGATTTTCTTTTTAACCTTCTGACGCAACAAATGCTTAAGACAATATGGGGCATAAGTCAGCTGAATGCAAAGATTGTTTATTAATTTATTTATTAATTTGATTTTTAAACGCATTGTTTCTGCAGAGCGCGCTGATTGCGACCCTGCGCATTATTTATTAAAACATTTTTAGAATTGCAAAATAAGAGAAGGGATGCATCTCTAGTTACAATATAAGACATTTCTGTGTAATTTGTATGTAGACATTTGGTATTTATTTTGCGAAAAAATTATAAGAAACTTGTAGCCATGCATTGCGACGGATTTTTATATTTCCATGCAAGGAGGATACTTTAGTTTATGAGGAGTAAATGTGGTCACGCAGTAAATTTTAGACTACAGACTTTTAAATCATGAAATTCGAAGCCTTTAGGTCAGTGTCTTGCGAAGCCGCTCAATGTCATATTTCTTGACGCAGGAGGATGATAGGCTAATTGCAATTTCTCTTTTAAGTAATTTCCTCATTGTTCCTTAAATAACTGTGAACGTTTTTTTTTTTTTTAAGGCGACTATTTTACGGACACGTACACTGATTGCAATTTAAAGTATTTTCGTTTGGCTTCATTCCATGAACTAATTTCTAATAATAATTTTCAATAAATTGTGTGAAAACGAATATTTACAAGTTTTTTGTTTTTTTAAATTAGGTTAGATGAAGTATCTACTGCGTATGTACATAATGTATTTTTTGGGTTTTAGGAAACTAATGAAAAACATTATCTGCTTTTGAGTCTTTTTAGATGTTTGCTTTCAATGATAAGAGTATAACCGGTTAAACCGGTTATGCGGTCGTAGAGTTTGTGATTATGGTTAAGCATAAATCCGCATATGTATTCAAGGATTTTCATTTATCCAATTGTCTGAGTGTTTGATAAATGCATGCATGTGCGAGTGTCTGGTACAAGCAAACCTATAGGGATTAGAAATCTATAAAGTTTGCTTATGGTATAGTGTCCCACATTATATTTGTCTATGTGTTGTTCTTCTGCTGACGCTGGCTCTTGTCTAACTTGTCTTGTCTTTTACAATAAATATGTATGCGTTTATAGTAGAGAAGTTTGTATAAATTTTATGTGAATTTGTCTTTGCTTCTATTCATGTTAACTTGAGTTGCGGATGTGGTTGCCTTGAAATTTCTGATCCATGTGTCTGTGTCCGAAATTGACTTTTCCTTAGAGATTTCACGTAATGTTTGCATTTCATTTTCTCATCTCTTGCTTTCTCCTGCTTATTTCCCTTCCTCTTTTACATCTGCTTCATTTACGTTAGGGTACTTTTTTGCTTTTTAATGCTGAAAGCAGTTGACTTGAAAAGTTAAAACAAATAGTTTGGCGTATATATGGCCTCAAGTAAGGTTTTGGTTTCATATTGTCTCCTTTTCGTTGTCTTTAATACTAACTTTGAAGCTCAAATTTATTGTGAAACCGAAATTATTTTGAAATTGTATTTCTCTTCAATTTAATTCAAACCAAGGGCATAGGCAAAGGAGTTGAAGTCTTTTCATTGTAGATAAGCATGTCTGGGGTTTTATTTTGCATTTGCTCATCAATTCAAGTGGGAATTATGAAAAAACAATCGTGTTCTGTTAGCAAGACGAAAGAAAAAGAAAAGAGAGTTCTTCTTCTGTTTCCCAAATTTCAAAAGAATGTCTAGTCAGGAAATTTTTCTTAGAAAACATGAAAATGCAAAAAATCAATTGAAAGTCAATAGTTTTCAAGCGATAAACAAAAAGAGAAACCTGTTATGTATGTGCAAGTGGGTAACACGGAATACTTAATCATCATCAAAAGTAAATTTACAACAAGTAATAAAATGCTTCGTCTTTAAAGTTATATGTAAAGGCAAATGCAACTGTGTTCAAGAAATGAAGGAATTTTTAATTTAAAAAATATACGTCCTTCGCATATCAATGCAAGCCTTTGTGTTAAGCATCAACTTTTTTTTTTAAATAAATTGATTTGTTGACCAATCGATTTGTATTAGGGTGAAACGTTAATGTAGCAGACGAAAAAAAAAAAAAATTTTTTTTTTTGCATTTTCTGGGCATAGAAGCAAATGTAATAAAATATTAATAATGGAGGAGTCTATTAAGCGTATGTTTAAATGTTCAAAAAAAGTAAAAAATACAAGCTTTATGAAATATTATAAAAAGTTTTCGAACAGCCTGGCGCTTGATGATTCATCTGTGTATAGACGTTTACAGGCAATGGAAAAGATTCAAAGGGATGGGTAATGGCTACCATAGGCATTGACTGAAAATGCCGTTTCGTCCACACTTTTTGCAAGAGTTGTCATGGGAACACTATTTCAGCTCCCTCGCCTCCAGCGCTAAAAAGATGAAAAAAAGTCGTAAAAAATGATGGAAAGTATTTGGTCTAATATATAGTGCAGCAATTTTTCCCAATAAGTGTCTTTTTCAAGTGAAAAATGCAAGCACCAATTACGATACATTTTTCACTGTGCGATTCTAGAACCATAAAGCTATCCTTTCAAGTTCAGAAACTCCTTCTCGAATCCGTTGAAGATAAAATGGCACATTTTACATTTCACTTCATATTTACGTAACGGTCATCTTGAAGGTGATGAAGTTACATAAACTTACTTGCTTTTTTTATATATTTAAATATTTATTAATTTATGCAATTACAAAAAGAATTTTTCAACCGATGGACAACCTGTTAGAACTCTGTAATAGGCAAGATACGGGTAAGAAAATGATAAGGGAAGTAATGTAATAACTAACACTGCAGACTGGAAATGATACGCTTACGACTTCGGTAACTAAATAACTCCTAAAGTTATAGATAATGTGCAACAAACAAACAAATATAATATGCGTTTCAGTGCAACAAAATGAAAGGAATGATAACGAGAGGAAACGTAATCAGAGCAAGAGGGAAACTCAAGAAAAAAAAATTAATTATAATCTAAATAAGTAAGTCTTCATTCAAAACTAAAAACAAAAAATTACTTTACATTCGATATAATTACATGACAGTTTGTAAAAAACCCGTTGTGTCAGAGCATATTAAAGTATATGCGATAAATGCATTAAACTCTAAGAAAAAGTGTAGGGATCACTTCTTTACAATACGCAGAAGCGATTTGGCTTTGCTGACAAATGATTCACTATTTAATTGAATCTCAATTTTGGATCAACGATAATCTGCAAGTCATTAAATCCAGTTACATTTTACGTTTTGTAAGTATCAAGAAAGTAGCCGGACGGCATTGTAGCGAACTAAATAAAATAGTTACAGTACTTTTTTCAGTTCAGCGGCCCACCATTAGTCTCAGGCCACAAGAGCAGATTACTTAAACGAGTCTGAAGGCTCTCTAAAGAACCGGCGGAGTTAAATAAGCAGAAGATTTTTATAAGGTAAGGAGACGGAGGCCAAAATGGTCATTACCATAGGGCACGCTCGATAATCGCGTTGAATGCGTTAAACAATATTCTTTACGGCCGCTCCAATAAATAAATTCGAAACAAAGCCATCAAAGTATCGGGGGCAGACCAAGTCGTCTATATTCATAAAAATGGTTATGTATAATATCCGTTTGCTTGTATTCGGCAAACGCTTCAAAAAGATTGCCGATCAATTCTAACGGATTTATAGAGGTTGACCTTACTTTTTGAGAAGCGAGCTGAGTTACAGAGAAAAAAGATCTCAACGAGTGCGTAACTAATCGCTCAAAGAATTTAAGCAGAACACTTAACGTCGCTATCCCTCTGTAGATACTAATATCGTCAATCGTTCTTTTTTATATTTTATAAAGCGAAATGACGAAATTAGGTTTCCAGATAGAAGAAATATGCCCCATCTTCAGATGTCCATTGAACACATTTGTGAACGGTATTAGAAGTGCAGACGCTCATCCGTCACAGCAAGGGTAAGTAGAATGTTTGAGGTAGGATAATACTTTCTCTTCTGTGAATATCGGAAAAGGAAGTACATTGAGCGAATCGATCGCATGCAGATAGTTTACATGGCACGAACTAGTGTAAAAGCGTTACTCTGGTAATATTGGTAATCTGCTAAACATTTGAATATTCGGTAGCGTCAAAGTGCTTCGCGGAAAGAAAGCATTTGAGCTGGCGTTTAAAGTTAACAAACGTAAAAATTCATAGCGTTAGCTAGCAGTTGTTCTCTCATATAATGCAAATAGCGTCTACAGCATATATGCTTCACGCTTACATTTGTTGTAAAGTGCATTTTTCTTATATCGTCCTCTAATAACAGATGGTATAGGCACAGACCGGAAAGTAGAAGAGCTGTATTCGCTTTTGGGTCGGAATGAGTTGATTTAAAAGCATTACTGCCTACCACATAGATTTACTGAGAATCGTCTTAAAACATTGTAGGGCAGCCACGATTTTAAAAGAAGATGAACTATGGAGTGATGCGTGGACATTACATGTTTTTAAGTCTACATCTGAGAATTTATACGGAATATAAAAAAAAATATAATTACCGTGTCAGCGTCAATATTTGAACGGTTTTTGTGTTGGCGGAAGTACTGTAACATGTGGTTGTATCATGTAAGAGTTGCTTTAGATACAAGCCTGTAATAAGTGAGTTTGTTTATTTCATTCGTGGAGAGAGAATCGACGTTTAAAAGAAAGGAAAAAGAAACGGAAACGTAAACCATCTTCAGGGAGAAAATGTTTGGATAGTTAGTTAACTTGCGGGTGATGATTAACTAAATAGAAGAAATATTTAATCGAGAACTTGGAGCAAGAAAAGAAAGGACAAGTGCTTTTGAAAATTACTGTTAAATATAATAATAAAATACAAATTAATTTGAGAAAGGGGAAGGTAGATGATTAAAACAAAAAAAAGTAAAAAAAAACTGCGGGAAAGTTGCGTATAATTTGTTAGTGTTTGTAATAAGTTTATTTGTAATGCTAAGGTAAGAAATTGATCAAAACTATTATTAAAAACTTGCTTGAAATTTGGAAATTAATTTTCGTTTGTCGTAATTGTTAGTTGGACACTGTGCAAAAATACTGGACGCCCTAGTTGGAGATTAACGAAATTACAGAAGTTATTGTAAAGATTTTTTATATAAACAGTAAAAGATTTATGTTTAGATCTAAAAATTAAAATATTGAAGAAATAAAAGCACAAAACATAGAGAGGAAATTTGCGAAAGAGAAGAATCTTGTCAATATATTTTAATATATATTTTGAGAAATGTAACATTTATGTCCATGAGTGTATGAATGTAGAAATAAAAGATTATTTATTTTGTATGTTTTTGTTTACTTCAAAAAAAAGAAAGACTCCAAAAGGAAAGATAAACTAATTTTTAGAAATTGAAAATTAGTGAGGAAACGTTTTAAATCCTCCCACTGTGCGTTAAGGTATGCGATATTGAGACAGATGCAAGAAGACAACGTTAATCATGAAAATCCACCTTTACACTGTGTGGATGTGGCTTTTAAAACACAAGGTTTGCGAAGAATTGTACGCGAAGTCGTTCACGAGGAATTGCAAAGGAAAGTGTATGATGTAGACGGGTGGCGGTCAATGGTTTCGTGATACAGCCAATACTCAAGGTAATTGTTAAGGAACGCCTTTCAATGCCACGTTATAAATGTGTGGTTCAGGTAATGATGGGCCAACAAATGGGAGATTTTTGGGATATTGAATCTGACTAGCATACATCGATTAAGTAAGTATACTAATCCTACTTTATTTTGTGTTCGTACCGTTTTCGGAGTATATTTGTATTGTCGCGTCCTATAAGTACAAAGGATCCCAGACTTCATTTTCTTGCTTTGAATATATATTTTAACCTTTGCGGATAATATAAATGAAGATCACTCTATAGTTTAAAATATATGTACACATATATATATATACAAACAAATTTTTGCGTCTGAGCAAGGAAACATATAAAATGTACTAAGCTTTTTGGTTTTGTTCATGAGAGGAAAGTAGCTTACAGGTCTCACATAGACATCATGGGCCGAACGAGAATGGCCGCGGGCCCGTTCGATAAAATAGGTTTTGTTCTTCTGTCTGTTCGTGTAAGAGTTAAGTACGTGCTATTCTTTTAAGTGCAAACGTCTGAGGAGCGTCCGCGAAAGAAAATATGAACCCCCCCACATCACACGAACTAGCTAGCTCAGCTAAGGCACGTACAACAGTCTCTACAGTCTTCGATTCTCATAAGGCGGCACTAAACAATGCTCTGATATATATTAAAGTCTGTTTTCGATCTTTCGATTAGTTGAACAGACATGAACGATTCACAGACATCGCCTGGTACAGTACACAATGCCGCCGCTAGATTAAAGGAGAAACGGATTATTTAGGGTTAGTTTAAGCAGCCATGTTAGCAGCCTCAGCGTAGCCTTTATTATTAAACTTAAGCTCCATTTTTGGGCGAAGTGGAAAGCAAGAGCTTCGTGATATGGTTGATCAGGACCGACCTTAGACGACACAGACGTATTGGGCAAAACGGCCTTTTTAACAGATTGTCGTTGAAATTACGAGTCTTACGTTTTGAATATTCTACGATATCAGAAACTATCTTCCAGATTGGAATTTTCAGGAGCAGCTCTAACCGATAACAAGTAAACACACTATAGTGGCACACGACCCGCCATTAAATATCTTACACCATTTCGTTTAATGCGGTTATTTATATTATGAATTTTTAAACTAAGTTTTTATATGGGAAGTGGACGAAAAATTGGTGCGCTCAGAATGATTTTCAGTAGCCTTCATATATGAGTCGAGACACATCGGTGCACAAAATTTTATCGAAATATCTCAACAATTATCGGTTTGTAATTTGAATGCATGCAAAACAAAATGGATAGACGGAGAGATAGCTTAGATCGAGTCAGATAGGGATTTTGAATCGATTGGCATAATTAAAGGTGAGTCTACCTCAAACTCTTCTGGGTGTTGCACTTATCCGCAAAAACTTCAAATAGTCTTGTACTGCAAGGTATACAGGAAATAAAAATGAGTTAGGTGACGATAAATCAACCAGATCAAACATAATTGAAGCCAAAGTTGGCAAACCAGGGCCAGCGAGGGCAACCTGTTTAAAAATTGCATCAATGGGGGCATCCCATGTGCCACATTTCATCAATCGCAAATGGCGATTCTAAGCACTTCCGCGAATTTTTCACTCAATTTTATATATAATTAATTTCAGCTGTTGTAAGAACCCGCTTCTACTATATCTATTAGTGTATTGGCTGAGTTAGAATCCATTTGACACAGCGTTCGTCGCTTAAATGTCAGAGACTTTCCAGAATTGATTAAAATACCGATTGAAACAATTCAATCAATTTTGGAGTACGATTTACATTTGTCTCGTTTGTTTTATTTTTGAAAAGAAGTCAATTATACAATAAGTTCTATCGACCCCTAAGAAAAAACTTTACACAGATAAGTTCGCATTTTAAAAATAAAAATTCAACATTTTTGCGTCTCGAGTATCGACAATAAGGAACTGTGTTGTACATAACATTTCTCCAAGGTAAACGGTATAATAACACAAGTAAATAAATAAATAGTTCCTTTTTAAATAAATAAATACTGGATTATAAGATAAGTGTTTTTTCTTAATTTCTAATAAAAACTAAGCCGTTAAAGATACCAACAGGAAATTTCTTTTTATTCTAGATAGTGAGTCATGCAATTTTTATTTAAAAATGATTTCATGCATTGGACTTCTGTAAAAACTCAATATTGGAACACTAATTCTTCCCATATTTCCGCATGAATCTGCTTTTATTTCATCAAAAACTTGATTATTCTTGATGTATCTTGCTGAGAGCCCGTGGTCTATTGAAGTAAGCCTATGCTCCAAAAGTTAGTTTTTGTGCACCTGCAGGTCTTTTACGAGCAGCAGGTGAGTTTTTCCCAATGAAGGGATAATGTTCCTTATTGAAGGAACCGTGCAACCAAATAAGAAGTTCATCCCACACGTACGAAACGTGATCACAGGCTCATTGTTTTCACAATATAATTTAACAACATTCGAACGCTGTGTGTGTATTGTATTCCAAAAATAATGGCATGATCTAGTCAACATATTGAAAGGAAACTTGATCAAAATCTCGGTCAGAAATGTGTTTCATTTACATTTAAATGCCGTTATCCTTTTTTTTTAAATGTATAAAGACGCAATATACATAAGACCTGTGTTATGAGAGAATCATCTTTGTATTCTCCTCATGTATGCATGCCAATTGTGTTCCCACGGACACAAATACAAAGTGCTGCAAAGACGAAATTACCTACCGATTTATTCCAGCTTTAATGGGTTTAAATGTGTGTTCGAGTTAATGAACTAAAATATAGAATAAACCTGCTCACCGAAGTAAGCAAAAATGCATTATAGCTACAGAAAAAAATAAACGTGAATAAGAGCCGACGTGTAAGCTTCTTCAAATAGCTTCTTTCAATTTTACAAGTTTATTTTTTGAAACCCGACTGAAGGGAGCAGTACTTGTGTGCAATTTTATAATTAAATTAGTTGAGCGCCGCAAAACACACCAGAAGGTGTACGAGAAGGCGATTAGGCGACCGGGATACATAAGTAAATGAAATGGTGGCCAAAACACATCCCCGTTCCATTTTTGGCCTACAGAATGTCGAACAATATAAACACATCGAAACAAAATCAATTTTAAATTTCACCTTAATCGAGAGCACTTTAGCCTTCCTGAAAAGTCAGCAAAGGAACATGTAGCCAGACGTACCATTTGCGCTTCACATACTAATACAGTTGTAGTCTTTAACTGTGACAGCAGTCAACAATATGGACTGACTCCTATGTCTATATCAAAATGCATTTACAATTCAAAAAAATGGCCACAAACATCGATAAACGAACAAACACATTGTCCAGTGTGCAAGGTAACACAGAAAAATTGAAAGTGGTCACTATTTTAGTTAACGGAAACCCAAAGAATCACGTTCCTTTGGTGTTTTGTGCAAAACTCTGAGTGGAATGAAAAACGCTGCTGATCGAATATAATTAGTACGCTGGCAGTTATCAAAATATATTTCAGTTGTTATTTAAAATACACGAGACCACCGAACCTGTTTACCAATTAACTAAAAGTAAAGCAAGTGAGTTGAAAATGCTTGCGAAGCAATTTAAAGGAAAATGGGATTAAAAGAAAATAAACAAGCTAATAACCGTTTCGACCTGACAGACGAGCAGGTGAAGAGTTACACAAACGGATGGAATTGAGACGTTAAGAATTCCAACGGAATATGGTTGCGTCCAAATTGATTCAAAGCCTGATAATGTTTCTGAGTGCATGATATACAATATGAATCGAATATTTGAGATGTGGGTGATTATGTCGATGATTATTAAATAAAATTAAGAAGAATAGCAAGAGGGAGTGGACTGGCAAAATAATGAAACAATGATATAAGATGCGTAAACAATTGTATCTCGATATCAGTTCAAGTGGCCAACTTCCAGCTTAAGGACACAGATGACATCTCATGTCAGATGGAATCTCATGTCAATGGTCTAAACTGTAAATGCTGACTGAACTTTTTCTAGAACAGAATGATTATGCACTGACCAGGTCAACCGACGGATGTCTCAGACGTTTAATACTTGATGTATTTTTTGAAAGCCATGTTTCGGTTAGATTTCATGAGTTCCTCTAGGGATTCATTTATTATTTTACATGTAGTTTACATGTTGCTTCATTTTAACGAATTTCTTCTTCAACGACCTGACTACATAGAATACTCTCACAAAAGATACACATAATCTAAAGAAAATAATTACTTCTTTAGTTTACTACTTGCTTTAATCAAGGGCATAAAGAAAATATGATCGTATCAGTGAATGTATGCAATACAGAATCTTATTATTCCTCTTCATGTTTATATCTCCCTTAAAGAGAGTGTTAAACTCATCTATCTAATGTGTTTAGGTTAAAAGCTTAAATGAATATCTTAACGTCAGGCATTTCAAGGCTTCAAAACTATTTTCTTAAGAGGTTTCTTAACGATTCGCAAAACATATTTCCAATGCATGCTTATTTTAAAAGATGAACTGGTGATGGGTTGGTTAGTTACTTGTGTGCTTGCTTAACTTTATAATGTATATACTTGTGTGTATGTATGAGGAAAATGTTACAACCAACCAGCCTGTGTTCTTTCAAGCTTTGATCAGTTGGTCCGTTACGTTACTTGTTGCCCCAACACGTAAATTGTATTAATGTTAATGTAAAACTATTTAATTCGATTAAGTCAAGCGTACTTTTCACATAAGCAATCTCTTCGCACACCTACACACGTAAGTTTATTGTTATTGCTCTTCTTGTTCTAGTTGTTGTTTTATGTGAAATTTAATGAAAATTTATGTAATTTTCTTTAATTTAAATGAATTTATGTTTGTAAAGTTCATATTATGACCTCAATTACTGTAAAACATTTTAATTGTTTCTATTTTATATATATGTATCTATACATGTGTGTCTATGTGTGTGCGTGCGTTTATATAGTTTTTCTTTTCGTTCGTTCGACTAGATGTGAGTTGTTTTATATAAAACACACAGCCAACGGCAATTGCGGGTTTCCGCTTCCGGCTAACTTCTTTGTTTTTTCTTTTCTATTCCCCTTCAACTCTTTTTGATTCTCCAGTGCAGTTTAAAAACGTTTTCATTGCTTTTTCTTATTTTAGCTGTTTTTGTTCTTCTTAAGTGGATTTTAAGCCAACTTCCTATGTTGATTACTGAACAAGCAACTGGAAAAAACATAAGCTTTTTAAGTTGTGTCCGTGTTGAACTGTGTTTTTTTTGTTTTTTATTTATTTATATTTTCCTATATTTGAATTAAGTTTTTAAGGTATTTCGGTTCTAAATTTTAATGAAAATTTTAATAACTCTTATGTTAAATATAAACAAAATCGTAGCTCTTTTCTCTTTTTGGGAAACGCAAAACTTAAAGTTATCAGACTTTTATATCATTTAATTATTCTAATTGTTATAATAAATTAATTTCTTCTTCTTGTTCTCTTCATCAAAGGGAGTGTATATTATTTTTGTCAAATATTATGTAAAGTATACTTGCCCCTTTGCCTCTCCTATGAGCAAATTGGCGTTTTCCGGAATGAAATTTATCACGCTCTCGAAGAAACGTACTTTGATATAGAAGTCATTTCTCACACGTCGTAAAGCTAATCTACTCTTCAGGTTGTATTGTTTCTTTACTGTGTGCCCCTGGCGATCGACAGAAGAGGAAATAAAATGAAAAACGAATCTTTTTGCTTTTAATTAGTTTAACATTTTCACATTTGCTTCCTTTGATGACTAAGTCCAGTTCCCGTCTAAGGATTTAAGCCGCAATTTTCATAACACGCGTCAAGCTATTATTATTTTGTTTTTAAAAATTTCTTTTTAAGCTGATGTTGTGCTCTTCATATCCAATATCTGCAATTTTCTAATAATGTGTATTGTAGGACACATTTCTGTTGTGCGGCCTCTGCGAGGAAAAGTTTTTCAAAAGTTTTTTTTTCCCTATTTTTGAGTGCTAAACTTTGTTGACAAGCCTTTAAATAAAACCACACACACACATACTCATACAAACACGGCACACAATGTGGCGGTTATAATGAAATCTGCTTTGTGCGTACAAAAGTCTGATTATGGCTTCACTTTTCGTTGTGTGTGTATGTGCGTATGTGCGTGCATGTTTATGAATGCTGTTTAAGTTTCGAAACTTTGTGTCTTTGCCTTATTTTCGGTATAGAATGTGTGTTCATGTGTGTTTGTGCGCATTATTTGATATTTTGCCGCGAAATGAAAATGTAAACTTTACACGGCAACATATTTTGCAGCTTAAATGGCGTATGGCGGCAATATGATGGCAAAAAGGCTTAAGCCTCATGTCCAAAAATAGACTTTCAACATAATTTTACATAAATTTGTCACAAACACTCTGCACAGATATTTAGATATTTTGTGTTGTGTCAAATTCTTGTTGTTGTTGTTATTGTTATTATTGTGTCAGTACTTCTTCTGTGTTTCCGTTCACAGCAGTTTACTGTAATATTTACATGAAACTTTAATATGCAACATTGCCGCTGTCGGTTATTTATATATGCATTTACGTAGGCAAGTACATATTTTTGCTAAAATACTTAAGTTTATGTATAAACACATACACATATAGATATATATGTACATGCCTATGGTTTAAAGTAAATGTCTGCGTTGAGGTTGCACGTATTTAGTATTCCCGGCCATATTAAAGTGAAAGATGCTCATGGCTTGTTTAGCATACAAGCATGTTGCTTTCGTTGAAGAGTGATGCGTGCAAACATTTTCATAGTTGAGCAAATTGAAAGTTGTTTATGGGTTTTCCCAATCAGTTTTACGGAAGGATTGCGTCGAATCTAATTAAAAGAGAAAGTTTGGCGGAAATATTACATAAAAATATTCTATGTGCATGATTAATTACGAAGTCCTGATTTAAATTTCAACTAAAACCTTCTAATTAGGAGTGCTTTTCCTAGTCAAAGTATTTGTCACAACTTTTTTTAGTTTCTAAAATGAATTCTGCTCAAACAACTCGACATTCAATTGTCTCGCTTTTTAATAATATTTCACATTTTGTTTCATTTAACCTAAATGATTAGTGTATGCAGTTGCAGGGACACTTCACTACGCCGTCTAATGGTTTAACCGGCCGCTGTTCCATTAGCTACAAATATCTGATCTACAAAAATTTTAATGCCAGAAAAGTACCTTTGGTGGTTACAATGTAGAAGTATTAGCAGCGCTTGTTCTGTTCATGAGATTACTCGATGTAGCATGAAATGAAGAGCTGAAGTATTAAAGTGTGTAGTCCTTTCGATAGACTCTCAAAAATGTGTGTAACGTTGTTGCGATGTTCTTACATATCGATAAGTAATGAGATAAAAAAAGGTTACCGCTTTCTTCGGTAACGATCTAATAAGACTGCCTTTCCTCTCCTAGAATGAGTGTTAAATTCTTTCATAACACGATTATTACTATTTTGTTTCAAGGTTTGCTTGACCGCTGGATGCTACCTTATGATTGGTAGCTCTCCGATTTTCGGTCGTTTGACGTCTCTGTCAATGATATGAAGGATAATTGCTTGATCTTGCACAAGATTCTTCTCCTTCATGACCCAA
This sequence comes from Glossina morsitans morsitans, assembly GCA_001077435.1. NCBI lineage: Eukaryota > Metazoa > Arthropoda > Insecta > Diptera > Glossinidae > Glossina > Glossina morsitans. Next base: position 49,247 of record CCAG010011977.1, read on the forward strand.
AGAATCTTCTTTTATGGCTACTCGTTACCTCTTCACTGCATCGTTCAATCTGACATTACACCCTCCTTTGTAGCTCATTTGAAGATGAATGTTTAATTTTTAAACTAACAAACACTACTGACATCGTTGACAATTACAATGGCACAAAAAATCCACATATTACCCGATTTACTCGTTCAGACTTAATTGTTATGCGGCATCTTGATGGTATTCGGTTTTAGTCCGCGTGGCGACCGGCACATATTAATCAGAGGTTTCGAGTCTTTCCGCAAGGTAGTTCATTCAAGCTCCACGCAAACAAGTCTAATTTCGGAGAAGGGCAGGTGATCGTACTATCAGTCCTCTTACTTAATAGTGTTTTCCTTACTTGCATTACGAACACCGTTGGCCTAAATACGAAAAAAATTGTCATGCTATATAATACGGAGTGGGCGCGGCTGATTTTTTTTCTATTTTCAAAATAAAAGTCGCTTAAGCGTGACCTTTGAAAAGTTTAAGTCACTTCCAAATTCTTTAGCAAATTTGTAGCCGATGTCTTCATTTTTGCTAAAAGTGGCCTGTTTACCACAGATACTACACAGTTGGGCAGACCGATAGATTGATAGGCGGACATGTTTAGGTGCATTAAAAATTTTACACTGGTCAAAAATATACATACTTTATGCGGTTTTTGCAGCATGCTTTTGTGCGTTATACAAGCTTTGACGAACAAACAAAAAATGTATGCCTTATAATATAATATTGACAAGACTTGGTCAATTTTTCCTATTTCTGCACAGATACTATAACATCGCTCATAGAATATGCGTTCAAATCTTTGTACATTTATCTGCTGTAGTTAATGAGTAATAATCAAAAAATCAATTTCTTATTTCTTTTGAAAAACAGAGGTTTTTTCTCTTTACACAGTACTGAAGGCGTGTCTTTCGAACGATTTGGCCCATTTTCAATAACAATTTGTCTGCGAGAATTTCCAATGTTTCTGCCAAATTTAAAAACGATAGATTCAACTTTATAATAGACATTATACAGACGGACAACTGGACAGATGGACATACAGACATGCTTACATTGATTCAAAATTTGATCTATAGTTTGTAAAGTCACTGATGTTTCCTTCTGGGTGTTGCAAACGTTTTGACACAACAGACCCTTCATTCTTCGGTGATGGATATAAGGAAGCAAAAAAAACACCAAAAATATAAAGAGCTTTTACTACATCCTGTAGCACATATATTTGTGCGGACTTACGTAAAATCCACAAGGGCTTCATGTCTTATATTGACATTGTCTGCCCGTCTGATGTCTGTGCATCTAAATTTCTGTCCAACATAACGGCTCGGATAGGACAACTTTTACGTCCACTTCCCTTGTAACACATTATTTTGAAAATCGATATATGAATAACTTTCGAATGGTAGAGTTAATGGGCGCTATAATGTTTTTAGTTGTTATCAAGTGGCTCATGTTTTGTTTATATAAAATTCATCGACTGTTTTAAAAGTTAAATTTTATTGCCATGAATTTTTAACATTTGCCCATTCAAACATTAAACAACAATATTTGTTTATATATTTTTGAAAACATTTACAAGATTCTTGGAGTAAGTAGCAAGAACTAAAAGAAAATACAGATTCATTTCATTTAGGAAATAGTTTATAAAAATTTTAAGATTTTGTTTTGTTGAAAATTCTTTAAACTAAACTAAGTAAACTTTCTTAACTTAAATGTTTTATGGTTTTTACGTTAGCTTGCGTGTGTTGTAGTTGTAACCGTTATTATCGCTGCTGTTAATACTTCTCTCTGTGCTGATAAAGTTTTTTATTCATTTTTTCTTCTCTTACTTCTTCGTGTGCAGTAGCGTTTAACCTGAGAAACGTGACCATTTAGTAAAATCTTCTACAAAGTTGTTTACAGGTGTTAGATACAAACTAAGCAACGGCGAAGAATATGAAAAAAGCACGAAGTGAAAAGACAAAAAAGGAAGGCAAAGCTAAAGTTTGCTTAAATCTGAAGTAACGTCTGCTGAACCTAGAGTAAGCAGGGCAGTGGGAAGAAGACGTAAGTCTCACTGCATAGAATACAAAGTTAATTTGTTTGAAAATTATGGCTCATAAAACAAAAACTGCTTACAAAACTTTTTTTCTTTTATTCTTCAAAATTAAGGGTAAGCAGATGCAGATAAACGCGTTAACTAAGGAAGTAAGCGAAATGGTTAATTTTTGTGTTTAACGTAGGATAATATTCAATAATTATTGATTCTCATGTAAAGATAATTTTCACATTTTTCTCCTTTTCCCCTCCTCTCATAGTTGTTGTAACTATCGTTATCAATTAATGGGATACAAAAACTTTTCTACAATATTGTACTTTCTTTTTGCAACTTTTCAGAAAGTTTTGTTTCTCGTTACCAAGATGCACAAACTTAAATTTGCGGATAATTTTGCACAGTTTTTGTTTTCATTTGCTTATTATTTATTTTTGTAAAATTTTTAAATATTTTAAGAAAACTTCTTTCTGCTCTTCTTTTTCTCCGTTATTTTCTTTTTTTTCCTTTTTTTTTTTTTAATAAAAACAGAAACTTATTGAATTTGTTCAATGATTTGGAAAAAACTTCGAACAAATAAGAGAAAACCGCATTTGTTAAGACTACATCTATACGTAAAAAAAAAAAAAAAAGAGAAATAAAAGTTGTTCAAATACCTACCAATTAATTAAAAATTATTTTTATATAGCAAAAGCTATGCAAGCAATTATAGTTGGACATGGCCGACCAATAAGCGATCCTCATTGCTCCTAATAAAATTATCCGTTCGGATGCATTATAAAAAATGAAAAATGATGCTTTACTACCATGTAAATGTACTTTATTTATGGAAAATATTATGCCCAAAGGACCCAAACCTTAAATCGAAATCGTTGTCGACATTTGATATATTTACTGTTCTTCTCAAAAATGGAATTATTCGGCAGGCACTTTCGTCATATTTTACTAAAAATAACACATTTTTGCGGGTGAGTTTTTATTTACTGGTCGGTCCTATACAGGGTTGAGTCCAAAAAACTAATTTAATTATTATTATGAATCGATTTCTCTGACAAAATATTGAAAATTGGACCCTTTGGCCATATGAAGTTTTCTCTTTCGTAAGAATATTTATAGCAGAAGGGGCTCATCGATTTCTGGCGAGAAGTTTGCGTGCAGGCATTATGAGAAGACTAGAATCTCTGCACGGGGTGACAATAAGTCATCCATTGAAACTAATCTATGTCGAAAGGAGTGAAATTCGATGAATACAACGAGAATCCGCATACTGTCGGCGTTCGTCGCCATTAATATCTAATTGGTTGCGCCAATTGCAGCTGGCAGCATTTCTTCCGTCTAATTATACCACCATGTAACACGCTACACGTAACTGTTCCATGTAAATGTGGATGGCATGGATGTTCGACTTCGTCTGCGATGTTGGTGAACGTCCTAACGCGCAGCATAGATTTCTTATATCGTATCGTCACCATTTTTCATTACCCGTCACGATTCAATAGCGTTTTCTAAGCTATATTATGCAGCTTCCGGTGGTATAACTTATAATGTTACGTAAAGCTTAAAATTTGCAGGTTCACATTGGGAAGTCGCACCGTTTTCTAATTCATCATTTTACTATCGCTTGCAAATCCTCTAAAAGTGGATTGCAAACGCCAAAGAATCTAGTCCGCATACAATCCAGAATATAAATTCCCATTTTTTAATAAAAATGTATGTTGCCTCTTTCTTGATTTTTTTTATCCCAGATTGTAAGATAAATACAGTTTTGCCCGATTTCCGATATTACAGCAAACGACATATTACTTTTCTTTTTATTATTATAGTCCTGAAAATGTCAAGATTGTTTTTTGACGAGAGGAAATTTTTCAAAACATTTACGAATAATTTTCTCAAGTAAATAAAATTAATACAAAGTAACCCTTTCACGTACTGGTCATATACACTTAAGAGCAAAAAAAATCCGCAGCCCCACATTTCACTTTAAAAGCAAATATTTATTAAATTATATATAATTTACAAACATAATTTAAATTAAAAATAAGTACTCACTGTTAGTACTCGCTGAACGCTTACCTTCGATCTTCCAAATCGTTACAGTAGCAATAAAAAAATACAAATAACCAAAATCACTCTTTACAGATAGCGCCATTTCCGCGACTTTGAGTGGGCGTTAACGTATAATAACACAATAAAATTGAAAAAGAAAAATTATTAATAAAAGTTGATACCTAGTCTGAATGACAAACTTCCATTCGATTTCTCATCGAATAAATAGGTTTTGTTTCAATATCCAAGGGTATCCTGTTCCATTCTTCCTTAATTCGGGTTCGAAGGCCTCCAAGACTCGTAGGCGGGGTATTTCTGACTCGTACTCGTTCTATGAACTCGTTCCATAGGTGCTCAGGTGGGATTGAGATTTGGGCTTCGGTCAGGCCATGCCATGCATGAAAAGGTACCACGTTTTCTTGTAAAATTTTTTCGATGTAGCGTTGATTAACGGTCGGTATTAGACCCTGTGATGAACACAAGTTCGCTTTTCGTTTTCAGTGACATGTCTCCCCAAAACGTTTACGAATCGCTGCCATATAAGACACTTTCCCCGTCTGTCGTTATCATGGAGACAACTCCCGCACTCGGCAGAAAACTGTACTAACTGCCGTTGATCCATAGGCCAATTCATATGTCCTCGAGCTAACTGAAGCTTTCATGTCGCCGGGTTGGAGCCTATATCTGGCATGTTACTGGTCTGTGCGCTCCTTCCGCTAGTCTTCTTCCACTCCCCTAGCTACTTGAAGCTGCCGCCCGAGTTGAACTGCATTGAACTGCAACTGACGATTTCGTAGCGACGTCAAGTACATTGTACTTGCGCCAAGTAAATAATCATTAAGTTGTGTTGTACCACGTTTTCGGCCACTCCCCCGTCCAGGAGTACAGTCATTGGTCTCTGGATTTCGCTGATATATACGTCGAAGAGCATATGGGCTTAAACTTATTTACCGTGCCCTTTGGCTTTGGTTCTTCTCTGCTGCAATTAGCGCAATCACTTGAAGCGCTGGCTCCGGTATGAGATCATTTTCTTGTTTTGAATAGTCTCGTACTCGATAAAAAACCTTTCAGAGTGCGAGATCGCATGCAAATTATTTCTTTTCTATCATTTCTAAATTTTTTATACCAGACCATAATCGCGGACACAGCACTACCTGAAACGAGCGATTGTGTTTCTGCTGCTTCAATGCTGCTGTAATGATTTATAAGGCAAGCATTGTGTGTTCTTTCAAGGCTGACAGTGTGTACTTTAGTTTAATTTAATTGAGGTTGTTGTTAGGTTCGAAATGAAAATGCATAGGGTGCGCGTTTTTTTGCTCTCGAGTGTAGTTTCTTAATTCAGTCTCTTTGAGATTTGGTTAAGCTTGCTCAAAGGTCTTATCTGAGCGAACATTCATTACTAACATACATTAGGCGATGTAAGGAAGCTGGATAAAGGCGTGTGTCAGCGTAGTAACATCATTCCCGTAAAGTATCTACTTATCAATGGATGATCACTGAAGTTTTAATGATAGAAAAAGAACAAAAATATTTTTCAAAAAGAATTAAAGACCACCTAAACGCACACATGTAAATGAAGTCCACATGGTAGGATTTAACGAAAAGTGTAAAGAATTTATAAAGAAAGACAACAAAATATAATAAGTAATCGTAAGAAAAATTGTTACAATGCGGAGTTTATAAAACGTATTAAAAACCTTAGAAAAGAAAGCGTTTATCTTCCGTTACAACTACTTCTGCATTTGTTAACCTAAACCTTTTGTCCTTTCTTCTACACTAAAGTAGTAGTATTTTTTGTCTATTTCCTAGGCGGAAGAAGGTAATTTTTCCATTCTCTACTTATTTTCTCTTTATGTCCTTCTTTTTTGCTTGCTTTGAAAAACTCAAGCTCGTTACTTTGTCGATTTCATGTATGTATGAGTAAGTAAGATATGATTACTTATTGAGCAGCTTAAGGGTTTTTCCTTTATTTGTTGTAAAAGCAAGTAAACCTTTCATTTCATTTAACACATAGCCACTCATAAGAAAATAGGAAAATTTGAAGGCATAAGGGCTCCTTTTAATACCCTACGAGCAAATCAATTTCGGAACAAAAACGTAAAATTCACTTTATTTACCTTCACGACCAGTTATTTTGCAAAATTTTATAAGGATTTTCTTTTTAAGAGACCTAATAAAAGTCCTACAACCTCTACATATTGCATGCGATCTTAGTCTTATATTATGAGGTCATTGTGTGAAAACGACAGACTGGTCTACATATGGTCTGTGAAAAAACTCTGCACGTTTTGTTTGTGTCAAGTTTTTATGGCTTTTTGATTTTTTCACTTATTGATCCGATGCTGTGTATGAAGTGCTTTGTAGCACTTGAACGGGAAACATCAAGTGGGCTTCAACATTATCGTTGCCATTGTCGACGCCTTGAACACAAGTATAACAATAATAATAATAATAAATAACGGCAACAACAATAATAATTTCAGTAACAGTAACACTAACCAAAATAACAACTTGGTGCAGAAGTGTTAAGAGCAGGAAGGACTTTCATTATAACACGTAATACAATACAATAATCCCTTTTTTTATTTACTTCTTCTCTGAAGTACTTTAAAAAGAAGAAGAAAGCACGTTTCCACTCTTTTTTCATTTTATCAACATTTATAGCTGAGTGCTTGCACTTTTGGGTAGTGTATTTTTATTTGTTTAAAAAAAAAACAAAAACAAACCCCCCTGCAAAAAAAAGGGGTTGCAGCCCCCAAATAAAAAAAAAAAAAAAAAAATAAGCAAAAAATTTACAATCACTTTTGGTAGTCAAGCGAAAATAGAAAAAAAAAAAATGCAGATCAACATGTTAGGAGAAGGCATGTCGATTAGTACCGTTTTCGCAATGTTTCCATTTTTGTACACAAATGGTACAGCATCGCCTATAGAATATGCAGTCAAATTTTTGTACATTTATTTGCTTTAGTTATGAGCGCAAAACCAAATTTTCATTCCTTTTGAAAAACAAGGGTGCTCTCAGTTTACGTGGTGTTGCGCGCGCGTCCTTCGACTGATTTGGGCCATTTTCAATACCAACTTGCGTCCAAGAACTTCCAATGTTTCTGCCAAATTTGAAGTCGATATCTGTAATTTGCGACCAGGAGAGTGCCAACAACATACACCACATAGACACACAGACGGACAGACATGGCTAAATCAACTCAGAATTTCACGCTACTCAAAAATATATATACCTTTTGGGGTCTCTGATGCTTCCGGCCGAGCGTTGCAAAAGTTTTGACAAAATGAATATATCTCTCATCTTCCGGTATGGTTAAAAAAATCGTTAGTTGTGGTAATTATATAGATATACTAAAATTATTTCGATCTAAATTTCGCCGCGAACTAAGTTGCACTCGCTTGGATTGATTGCACAGAAACATTCAC